>JANHAO010000122.1:0-52079 GCA_026873985.1 Saraca asoca
AAGGGATATCAGGAGAATTGAAGTGTTGTTTCAAATGGGGACCAAGACCCTTTATATAATAATATAATTTCTAATTTGGCCCCTTGTCAAATTAGAAATCACTATATGGTCTCTACACATTAATTCCATGACAAAATTATCCTTTAAGCCTTTACCTTTATTTCTAAATTAGACGACTTTATTTAGGCTTATTAAATAATGACCATACATTTTAATGATTACATGTGTGGCCCCATATATGTTGAATTTTATTCTAACAATTAATCCTCTGTTGGCTGCTCTTTTTTGTTTGTTGTTTTTGCTGCAACATATGCCCTAATGGAGATTGCTCAATATGTTGCGTTCCACTCTTGATTCTTTGGAACCTGAAGAATTTGGAACAATTTTTCTTAATGAATCAGCTTCTTCTTCTTGTTCATTTTCTTTTCATTTTTTTTAAATACATGCTTATCTCAAAATTTGTAATAGAATGTATTTCTGTATGATTATAATTATAATGGCCATTAGTGAGGACTCCTCACTAGGAGCCACATAAGAGTACTGAATTTCAATATGTAATATATTTGTTTTTGTACAGATGACAGAAATTTTAATTCCATGTAGATTTTTTTAGATTTAGAGGAATTGGAATATTTGTATTTTTTATTTTTCTTTTTTGTTCATTTTTAGTCATGAAATGTTTACTTAGAGCCCTCGCTTTTATTTTATCTTCTTACCTTTTTATAATAATAAAAAAGAATTTGAAAAAAAAAAAAGAGTCCACTACTAAAAGCTATTGAGCTTACAAAAACAGAAAGTCTTCAATTTTTATTCAAATTTTAACTAAATTGGGATGAAATGCAAATTGATGGTTAGTTCGAAAATTAAGATGATCCAAATTGGATTGTCGTATTATCAGAAAAAAAGTGAAGAATAAATTTTTTTATTGAAAGTTTAGTTCATTTTAATGATTTTATCATAAGATTATAGTTTTTCATAAAACACATACTTTGTTTTCTCAGAATTTAGTCTCTAAGAAATCTTTGTTTTATGATATCTCTTTGAAAATCATATAAAAACCATTTCTATTTAATGTAGCTATCAGTGCAAATATTATATGATTAAGAAGCAACTGCCTTTAAAATAGTAATATTTTATGGAAAAGTTGAAATTTCATTATAAAAATTATAAATTTTCATTAAATTTTTCAATAATAATAATAACAACAACGTAATGTTTAAGAAAGAAAAATTTTTGATCAAAATGATTAAACGAATCAATTTTTTTTAGTGACTGAAGAATTGTGATTATTACAAATTAAAATTGCAAGATTGCAAAATCCAGTGTAATCAAAGTAATTGAAAGTCATGATTTCAGATTTAGAAGTGTCACAAGGTGCAATTCATACCTTGCAAGTCCAAAAGGCAAGTTGGTGCCAACGAGATTATATGTTGGTGTCCTCAAGAGTAAAGTACCAAGCAATATCAAAGGAAAGTAAGGGCTGTTTGGAAAACTATTTTTTTATTTTTAAAAATAGTTTTATTGTTTTCTTATTTTACAAAAATAAAAAAATTTATTTGGCAACCTGTTTTTCAAAAACTGTTTTTCAAAAACTGTTTTTCAAAAACTATTTTTTAAAAGTGTAACTAAAAAACAGTTTTCAAAAAACAGAAAAATGATGATTTCCCTTGTTTTTGTATATAGCTGTTTTCAGATTTTTTTCAAAAATAAGAAGAATACCTATTTTTATTAATGACAAAATTGTAAATAATATTAAATATATTTTTTTAATCTTTAAAAATAAAGAAAACATCTATTTTCAAAATTTACATCCAAACAAGTTTTTATTTTTTTGTTCTACAAAAATAATTTTTAGAAACTGTTTTTAAAAACTGTTTTAAAAAATAATAAAATAAAAACAACTGAACACTTCCAAATAGGCCCAAGATTTCCCAAGAAATCCAGTTTTGCAGGCCACCAATTGACATCCATGGATGATCAGCAAAGTCAACATTTTACTCCATTTTCCTGAACAAATCATGAGGTTGTTCAGGCAGTTGAATTTTCACTCTCTGTATTTTATCCAAAGACACAGTCCAGATTTCAATGAATGCAAATTTATGTATTAAATTTTTAAATTTAGAATTATGCTTTGATACATACATAACAAAATTGACATCAATAATGAGCAATAAGTAGTCTACCCATTCAGAAATAGTTTATCCATTCTCGTTTCATATCTACACAGGTAAACTTTGAATGCCTATTCTCATCCCTATTAAATTCCCAAATCCCCATACATATCCTTATTTCTCTATTTTATTTAAATTATGCATATTTATCTATATCCTATTATAATTTTTTAATAAAAATTAAGTTTACATATAATTAGGAGTAGAAATGAATTAGGTCAGGCCAGATATTTTCCTAAACAAGTCAGGCCTTTATTGCAAAACAATGGCCTGAGTCTAGTCCATTAGCCTATATAAAGCCCTCCGCTTGGCCCTTTTAAAAATGTTGACCTGACACTTAGTTTATTTAAAAGCCTACATTCAAAAGTAGGTCTTTAAATAGGCCAATAGGCCAATGACCTGTTTAAGTCTGCATTTGCATAAGATGTATGTAACATTGCAAAAATCATTTCAAAAAATCATAAGAACTTATTAACAAAACAAAGGAATAAATACGAATTCTCATAAGTCATAGCAGAAAATTACAAATTCAAGTATCCAACATAGTGAACATTAAATTCTAATAACATCAACAACATAGTGAACAATAAATACAAACTAGTTCACCATAAACAATAAAACAAATATTAAGAATATAATGAAACCAAAAGTAGCAGCAAGCAAGTTGATTATCACATTGTTCTCTTCACTAGCATCAAATTCTTGTTCTTACTATAATTAAATTGAACAAAATCAATCAAATAATTCAAGAAACAATGAAAACATTCTAACAAAACATTTCAAGAAATGAATTTACCTATTTCCTAGCATTTAGAGTTCATCAACAATCAATCAAATCTTCAAGATTATTTCTTCTTGTTCAATCTCCTCCTACAATAAGAATATATTAGCAAATATGAAAATATGGAACAATGAAAATTCAACCAACAAAAGAGGAGAAATAAGAAATCTAAAATCTATACCTTTTTCTTTCTCTTCAAACCATACTTATTATGTAGCCAATCCCCATCATAATTGAGAATTTCAATGGATTATTCATGCAATTTAGCATGGTATTTATCAATAACTTTTCCTCCAACGCTAAATTTGGACTCTAGGGCCGCTATCGAAATGGGAATAGCTAGTATATCAACTGCCATCTTTGATAAAATTTTATATTTAAAGCTATTGTTCTCCCACTATTCCAAAGTATTAAAGAAGGACTTAGAATTATCATCAGCAACATAAACACATTCCCCAAGATAAGATTCTAACTTTTATTTCACAAGGTGAACCACTTCTTTTTAACACACAATGTTCATTATTTCATTAAATCCAATGGTGAGCAGATATTGAGAAGCAAGAGTAGATAATGAGCTATTTCTGCTAATATTAGTTTCATCACAAGAGGATAAGTCTTCCTTACTCAACTCCAAATACTCACTATATAAATCCCATAATGTCTTTTGCATTTTCTCCACATTTATTTCGACCTCAATCTCTGATTTATAGGCTTTGTCATTTATCTCATGAACAAATCACTATCATCAGTTGCAACACTAACCTGTTTCATTCTTTAAACTTTGACAAGATATAGATTAGTAGGAGGATATTCATTGGTTGAGATGACATGAGTGGCAAGATTTAAAATCGATAAAAGTTGACAAACTTTCTCAACTTTCTTCCAATCTTCAAATGATGGTGTATAATTATAATGTGGCTTCCTTTCTTGATAATCTAATGTTATGAGTAGTATCCAGTTCTACGAAATTGGCTGACAAAGGCCCAACAATAGACTAAGTCCAAGCAAAAGAGATCCAGTTCGCTAAAGTTACCTAGAAGGTGCCATCTCGCTAATTACAAGGTCGAGGTGCAATGAAACCAAAGGTTAAAGGTCTAACTCATCAAGAAATGAATTGCCCCGCTCGAGCTTACCTCAACAAGTGCAAGTTCAATCTCGCTAAAGGCTAGCAGCGACCCCAAGCCAGAAACGGCTCATGAGATGCAATGCATTGCCTGGATGAAAGCTCAACAAGGCAGAGCACTAGACAAGCTTCATCAGTTCACAGACAAGGGACCCAACCATAGAAAGCAACTTGCAGAAGTCAATTTGCAAGAGTTTATATTATCTTGTACATTTAATATTTGATGTAACTTATTTATAGCATATAAAATTACACTTGTAACCTCCCAGCTTCTATAAATAAGAAGAGGAGAATCCTTGTAGAATAAGCTAGAACAGCTATACTGAAACTCTGTAAAACTCTTCTCAGATAAATAAAATGTTACCATGGACATAAGGGCCGATGCTATCTGACTTTGGCCGAACCACATTAAAAATATTGCATTCTCACTGTTTTTCCTTTGTTCTCCTCCTTTGTTCTCAACCTTTATTAACCATAAATAGTTTGAGTCCATAAGAATCCTTCCTGTTGACTAGAGTTTAGCCCAAAACTAGATTTCACTGTCAACATTTTGATGCTGTCTATGGGGACTCATCTGAGTTCTGGTTGACTTTCTATATTCCCATTCATTCTCTGTTTAGCTGTAATAGCCAGAGGAAAAGCCATCAAGAAGCTAGATGCTACCAATAACCAGCTTGAAGGTCATACAGCAAGCTCTTCCACCACCAAGGCTGCCAACAGTTCACTCCCCTCGGCTCACGGCCAACCTACCATTACTATCCCTAAAATTGATGAAGTGCAAGTATAGCACCAATGCCAGGAAACGCTAGAAGGTTTAGTGAGGAAAATGGCCAAGGCATTACAGATGCTGGCTCAAGCGTAAGCCCGGGGTTTGCAAAGGCAAACCGAGGCCACTATACTCAAGAACATTAACCAACAGTAGTAAGCTGCAAGTTCAAATAGAGCTAATCAAGAGTACACTTCTAGTCACCGCTCAAACGATCAGAAAGATAAGAGCCATCAGGCCTCTAGCCAACAATCTGGGGGACTGACCTTGTTGGTAGAAGTGTTGCTTCAGAGGGTGAAGCAATTAGAGGCACACCCCCGAGCTTGACATGATCGAAGCTGCCTAAAAGATCAAACCCCTTTCTCTAAGGAAATTGAGATGGAACCCCTCCTTCATAAGCTCAAAATCCCTTCTATTCCACTCTACAATGGAAACAATGATCCGCGCAACCACATGAATATGTTTAACATTTAAATGGATCTCCAAGCAAGTAACCCCCTGATTAAATGTCGTATCTTCCCTACCAGATTAGGAGATACACATTGAACATGGTTTAAGAGCCTCCCAGCCTGTAACATCAGCAGTTGGGAAGAGTGTTAGGAAAAATTCCTTAACAATATAAGGAGCTGAAGAGGCAACTCATGCCCCTATCACCCCGCTACAATCTTTCAGCACAAGCATTACATTACCTGATTTAGGTGCGAGATCGACAATGTCAAGAGCCCATTTGACAAGAGCATCCTGGCAGCAATTTCGACAAGACTTCATAAGGATAGCAAATTATACAAAAGCATATACAAATCCCTAATCGCAAACCTGGTGAACTCTATGATCGAGCTGCCAAGCAGATCAAATGGGAAGAGACCTTTGGTTTAGAGAATCAGAGGGACAAGGCAAGTAGCTCTGAGCAGAGTAAGAAGAAAAATAATGAAGGTCAGAAGACCAGCCCAATAAACAGCTTTTGAAGAAGGTGAGAATTGAGCGACCTCAGCCTCCAGGTCACTGTGATCATTATAGCATCCTATTAGACACTTCGGATAGGATTTTTGTGATAGAAAGAGGAAGTGCGGACTTTAGGACCCCCACTCCTTTAAGGGCTCCTTACGAGAATAGAAACAGGAACAAGTTTTGTACTTATCATAACGAAGCTGAGCATAACACTTCTGATTGTTGATCCTCTGAGATGTGATCAAAGATCTAATGAAGAAGGGTCATCTAACAGAATACATGCTACGGCTCATGGGATAACAACCCTCTCAACCTCAACGGGATCTCGAATAAGAGCAGTCTACCGTAGTTAGAACCATATTTTAGCTCTGTAATAAAGCATGTAAAAGTAGCCCAAATTTTGATGTACATAGTATGGGTGAAGCTTTAGTAAATGTTAATTCAGAAGTTTGCCCCCTAGATGTGAACTTCCCTCATTTTAGTTTACAACTGTATCCTTTTGAGTTTCAAATTTAAATCTCTATCGCATTAGAACAACCTACTTTATGACACCATCCTAATGCAATCAGGTGTGTATATGACTAACTTTCTTAGGCACCATATGCATGCTACATCACTATGCACATGACTAACTTTCTTAGGCACTATGTGCACACGATCTCGTCATGCATATCACTAACTTTCTTAGGCATCGTATGCATGCGATCTCCAGCTCGTTCATATGACCAACTTTCTTAGGCACCATATGCATATTGCTTCATTGTGCATATGAAGAACTCTTTTAGGCACCATATGCACACAACTTCGTTGCGCATGTGACCAACTTTCTTAGGCATCACATGCATGCAATTTCCCAGCATGCACATGACCAACTTTCTTAGGTACCATGTGCATGTGATCTCGCCGAGCACATGAACCATGTGCACCCAACTTCATGAATCATGTATATAACCAACTTTCTTAGGCACTATATACATGTTACCTTGAGTACACGTGCAACCAACTTTCTTAGGCACCGTATGTACACAATCAAGTGCTCACAGCTCTCATGCAACCCCAATAATTTGTAGCTCTCATGTAACTTTTAGCTCGTGCACATGACTAACTTTCTTAGGCACCATGTGTACGTAGCCCTCTACTACTCGTGCATATGACCCACTTTCTCAGGCACCATATGCATGCCACTTCGCCCATATGGCCAACTTGCTCAAGCACCATATGTTCACAATCTAATATTTCATAACTCTCATGCGACCTATTATTCGTAGCTTGCATGTGATTTTCTATTAAGCACAACTCTTATGCGATCTATTTATATACTAGTCATTGCTTAAGGTGCTCCAATGCCCAGATTCATTGTTCAGGTAGCATGATCGATTGGTCACTTAAGTATTTCATGTTACTATAATTCACTAAAGTTCATATTATTATTATTTGTGATATGCAAAATATTTGAAACACAATATACAAGAAACACAAGTAGAAATTCATTCTTTAAAAATCCTCAATGAGGTGAATTTACATAACAAAATCTAAAATACAAATCGAAAGAAGCTTACAGCCATTACATTCTGGAAGAAAGATTGGCGCTCCAGAGAAAAGCCCCGATTCGCTGAAGGGCCGGTGAGCACACTTGTTCTTCAACTCTTTCCCTTGCCACCCTCCTTAGTTCAGAACTCCTTTCCAATTCTCTAGCCAGTACAAAAGATTCAAAGAAAGCAGGCCGGAGCAACTGGAAAGGTTCAATCCTATGACATCACCATGAGGAAATAATACAAGATCTATGAAAGATTTTCCCTCATGATTAGAGAAAGAGAATTGCCTGAAAAGACTTCCTATGCAACAAACCATGCACGTCTCTCTGGAAAAATGGACTACTGAAGGTACCGGGGGGCTTGTCTAAAGCTCACATCTATTCAACTCACTAGCTAGAGGAAGAACTTCTCCTCACACTTATATAGACTAACCAGGTCTCACTAAAGAGTTTAGAAGAACTCCCAACCACTCTCATTAAAAGCCTTGAAAGAAAATAAGGCAAACTCATCTGTGACAGTGAGACACGTATAACAGGAGATATGGCCTGGATCAGATGAAATGACAAGCTAATTAAAGACTTTGACTGCACAAAAATTTGTAAGGAATGTCCTTTGTAGCGAAACTATTCAACTCCTAGTCCATGAAGCAAGCTGAGAGTTGGGGGGCTTAATGTTATGAGTAGTATTCAATTCTACAAAATGGGTTAACAAAGGCCTAACAACAGACTAAATCCAAGAAAAAGAGGTCCAATTTGTTAAGGTTACCTAGAAGGTACCATCTCGCTAATTGTGGGGTAAAGGTGCAATGAAACCAAAGGTTAAAGGTCTAGCTTATCAAGAAATGAACTGCCTCGCTCGAGCTCGCCTCGACAAGTGCAAGTTCAACCTCGCTTAAGGCTAGCAGTGATCCCGAGCCAAAAATGGCTCACAAGATGCAATGCATTACCTGGATGAGAGCTCAATAAGATAAAGCACCAGGCAAGCTTATGTCAGTTCACAAACAAGGGACCCACCCGTAAAAAGTAACCTGCAAAAGCTGATTTGTAGGAGTTTATATTGGCTTGTACATTTAATATTTGATGTAACTTATTTATACCATGTAAAATTATACTTGTAACCTCCCAACTTCTATAAATAAGAAGAGGAGGATCCTTGTAGAACAAGCTGGAACAGCTATACCGAAACTTTGTAAAACTTTTCTTGGATAAATAAAACGTTATTGTGAACGTAGGAGCCGGTACTATTTGGCTTTAGCTGAACCACATTAAAAATGCTATATTCTCACTACTTTAACTATGTTCTCCTTTTTCATTCTCAACCTTCATCAACCGGAAATAATTTGAGTCCATAAGAATCCTTCCCGCTAACTGAAGTTTAGCCCAGAACCAGATTTCACCATCAACATTTAAAAATGCAGTCTTAAATTTCATTGCAATAAACAATATTAAGAATGTTAAATTCTATCTTATTGGACAATCAATAATTAGCTTCCTTTCTTTCAAGCCCTTCTATTCAACAACATCACAAAAAGCTTTCAACCTTACATCAAAATGGTTAATATACTTAACACTCTCATGTACCTCGTGAATGGCATCCGTAATCTTGCTAAGGCCATCTTGCACTAGCAAATTCTATATATGTGCACAACATCTAACGTGAAACAAATCTCCACCAAGGACTGACTTATTGCTTAATGACAAGTTCTCCTTGAGATTTCTTATGCAAGAGTCACTATAAGTAGCATTGTCAATAGATACTAAGAACATTTTGTTTTCAATCCCCATGCTTTCAAAAATTTAAAATTTGCATTAGCCACACCAACTCCACACCTTGGAGTAGAAACTTTCACAAAACTTGAAACTTTTTTTGAAACTTCCACCCCACATCAATAAAATGGCCAATGACAACCATGAATTTATCTACTTGGTGATATGATTTTCACATATATGTTGTGATGCTGATCTTGCTTACACTCTTCAACAAAGCCTTCAAATTTTTCTTCTTTACCTCATATCATGCCAAACAATCACTTCTTGCTATTTTATGAGAAATTGTTTTAAATTCTGGATTTGTATATTCAAAGGCCCACATCCAAACTTCATCTTCAACAATACTAAAAGGATGCTAATGTACCATTATAGCAAAAGCAATAATTTCTCTCATTTTTTCATTAGAATACTTCACACTAGGAGTAATAAATGGATTAGTGGCTTAATCATTTGAAGAATGAAAGGGAATGGCAGTTTGCTTCTTGTCTAGCAGTATGCAACTTCTTTTGCAAGCAATTCTAAGAATGTCTCTTAACATGGCTAGTGCTAAACCTTTCCCACTAATAGATAGTCTATCTTTCTATCTTTACAATAGATGCGTATTGCTTTCCTTCCACCTTCAGGAAGTTCGATTTCCTCCAAATCATTCCAAACAGCTGATATTTCCCATATCTTCTTCCTAATGCAACTATTCTCATCTCTTGCATCTTCATGTTCAAAGATACAAACAAGCCATCAACATCACTATTTTTGTCTTGAAAATCACTTGAATCTATTGGTACATGAGTTCCAGGCTCATGATGTTCATCATATATAGTCATACCCTGAGTTACAAAAAAAACTCAAAAAAAAAGTCAAACAAAAATGCATTGGAAACTAGATGATAAAATAAGAACACAACTTTTTTCATTAATTAAGGAAAAACTAGAAAAATGTGTGTGCATGCTTGGAATGCTAAACTAGAAAGATGTACAATAGAGTTGAGAATTTGATATTTAAAGGTTTGGCCTGCATCATAACTATATAGGATTTTGGCAGTTTGACTCAACAAACAATATGAATCATACACCACCTATATACAAAATATACACTATGCACATTCCCTTATACATATAATAAACTATTTAAGAAACAAATCAAACAATGCTCTTTTTTTTTCTTTTTTTTTTCTTTTTTCATTTGCGTCTTTGTGAATATGGAAGGAAAAGCAAAAAAAAAAAAAAAAAGTGAGTTTGCTAAAATTTGGGCAATCATTGCCTGGAAAGGACAATAACATAGAAACAAAGGAATCAAATAAAAAGATATAAATGCACAAAATTAATAAGAAAAGCATATACTCAAAAAATATCCTAAAATTTCTATATGTTCCATTTAGTTAAATGATTTAGAGGTATACTAGAACAATCATTGTAAATTATGAATAAGGATTCTAAAACAGACAAAAAGGGCAAAAGAAAATGAGCTCTTGCAAAGCTTTAATTATTGTAATTCAGACACATTACAAGCAAAGTAACACAGCCACCGGAGGTTTTGAACATAGAAGGTTTAAGAGCAACAAGAATGGATAAGTGACTATAACCCTTCTTCTTAAGACAGAAAATCAATGAAAAGGAAAATGTGCATAAGTCAAACTAAATGAAACATTAATGAATAGAATTTATCACCTTCTTTACATATCCTTAAGTGCTAAATAATTTTACTAGATGACACATATAGAAATTTTATAAATTGAATAAAATTTGACATTTTCTTTTGAAAATAGCATACTCCTAAGGCACAAGCAAAAGATGAAAAAGAGAGCTTAATCTTAATGCAGACAAGAGCTCTCCAAAGTCCTACAATTGTTGTGTCAGAAAAAATGGAGAGCGTCGTCAATATGTGAAGCCACTATAGAGTGACGCTGCTGAGCTCTACTTCAATGTTTATGCTATTGAATCTTGTGTTAGGGTTAGCTAAATTAGGTTTTTTTTTAATCAATAGTTAGGTTAGTAATGGACCAAACATTAAGAGTATTTAAAAAATTGATAGATTTTCCCCAAAAAAAAAAAAAAAGGTCTCGTAAATTTGTATATATTAATTGTAAACAAAAAAAATATTGTAAACAAACCAACCTAATAAACCTACAGACTAAACTTTAAAAAAAAATTGACTTGACCTATTTAATTAAAAAGGAATGGCCTAACTTGTTTAATTAAATAAATCAAACCAAGCCATAAGCCTCTAACTGGTGGCCTGATCCATTTCCACTCCTACGTATAGAAATAAAATCAAATGGTTATTATTATTATTATTATTATTATTATTATTATTATTATTATATGTGTGTGGGTATAGGGAGGGTTGGGTAGTGGGAGTTGACACAGTCCTCTCAAAAATCTCCTTACTCATATTTGCATCCAATTTTTAAGATTCATACTCATATTCAACTGGGTAAAACTTATGGGTATCTATTGGCTATGGATCAAATTGTCATTTCTACTTTTGCATTCTTATAATTTTATACTAATTAAACTTTTTACTGATGAAAAAAATAATTTATTTTGTATAACAATAATTTATATCAATTTTCTTTTGGGAGAAACCAATCTAAAACAAAAAATAAAACTACATTAAAACTTTCTCCAACAAAATTGATACCAATCTGATTTGTGACAATGATATTTCAAAAGTGATAGTTAATTTTTGGTTAAATTTTTCGGATATTTTTATAATTTTTTTTAAATTTTAAATTAAATTTTTATACTTTAAAAATTTGGAATTGAGTCATTCTATGTATATTATTTCTAATTTGAAATCTCTATTATTTCTCTATAAAGTTTAGTCAATAGT
Source organism: Saraca asoca (assembly GCA_026873985.1). Taxonomy (NCBI): domain Eukaryota; kingdom Viridiplantae; phylum Streptophyta; class Magnoliopsida; order Fabales; family Fabaceae; genus Saraca; species Saraca asoca. The sequence continues at coordinate 11,923 of JANHAO010000122.1, forward strand.
CAAGATATACAAATAATAATCTATTAATAATGTATGAACTAATTACAAATCTTTAACAAAAATAACATTTTAAAATATGTATATTATTTCTCAATTAAACCAAAATTGAAAATAATATATAATTCTTTTATCATCAATATTTAATTAATATTAAAAAAATTTTGTCCAAATATATCAATTATTAAGTAATATAATCGAGAAATATTAATTAGAAGTTAAAAATAAATATAAGAACTTAATTTAATATTTTTAAATTTTAAATATGTAATTATAAAATAAGTAAAATTATAAAGAATAATAAAATAATTTATCTTTACATTTTTAATTTATGGTTCAGTTAGCATCAAGACCAACTGCTCCATGATTAATTAATCTCTGTCAACAAATCTAAGGCATCCCTAGGTTTATGTGGTGCATAATTCCTCATTTTTCTAAGTGGCAGACTTTAACAAATTTACTTGAGAAAAAATAAGCTTAATCAGCAAATAATCCAAAAAACTTGCAAGCTTCCACCTACTTCTGGAAAATGCTACTCCGGATGAAGGCTCCAACATTAGAGAAACGCCACAAAAGAATAAAAATCGTGGCGACACGTGTGTGTGCCTCCACCAAAGTTTAATGCAAACTTGAAGCACCTGGCATTAATCGCAAGTGTGTGGCTGTGGCTGTGTACTAAACACAGGGGACCAAGGTATCTCCCACTGTCTCGTTCTCTTCTGCTGCGAGACTGACTAGCATAATTTTTTCTGGAGTTCGACTTTTTAAAAAGACAAATATTTTTATTATTAGATTATTTTTATTTTAAAAAATTAATTAAATAAAAAATATAAATTTTAATTAAAAAATAATCTAATGCTAAAAAAAAATTCAATCTCCTAAAGTGTGGAACTTATCATAAAATTGGCCCTCATATGCCAGAATTCGTCTCACTTAATTTTATTTTTTCAGACTTATTTGTCATATATTTAACTTAATTTTACTTGGTCCCATATATACAAATTTTGCTAAAACTGGAATGAGTAAAATTCAGTGAAAGTACTTAAATTTCTTTATGTTAGATTATGAAAAAATTTATCTTAAATTCTATAGGCAGACCGAGAATTACTTAGAAATACTATTAATTCATTGAAAGAGATTGATTAATTAATTAATTAATTAAGATGCACGTTGGTTTTGATGTTAATTAATTTTGTAGGAGTTATTAGTTTAAAAAAATTTACATCAATAGATAATAAATCAATATATATTTTTTAGGAAATGAAATTATACAAAACCTTCAATAAAAGGAGTGCGACAAGTTTGTAACATGCACAAATTTTCAAACATAATTTCTTTTTTAATTGAATTTGGGTCTAAAGAATAATCTTTCCTCCTGTGTTTGTTTATTAATTGAAAAGAACCTTTTGAATACGAGAAAGTGCTAGAACCGTCCCATTTCTCTTATATATTTCAACTAAACTGACCTCAGTCCCTCCAAATTAGCTCTAACACAAACCACCAACTTGATCGAACTGCACAAAGAAGAAACACCACTTAAATTAACACTACAGAAAATGTCTTCTCTTTTTCTCTGTGTCTCTCCATCTCTAATTTGCAAGTCTCAAGAGCTTCCAAAAGATACCCAGATCCCAAAAATTACGAATAACAAAGAAACTCCATCTTCACAAATTGGCTTAGATACCAAAATCAGCAGAAGAAGACTAGTATCATATGCTTCTCTTGGACTTGGATCGGCTATTTTTCCTAATCAGGAAGCAAGAGCTGAGCCTGAAAGCCCTTTGGCTTCCACTTCAAATAGGATGACATATTCAAGATTCTTGCAGTACTTGGATGAAGGTGTTGTTAGGAAAGTGGACCTCTTTGAAAACGGCACCGTTGCAATAGCTGAGATATACAATCCAGCCTTGGATAAAATACAGAGAGTGAAGATTCAGTTGCCTGGACTGCCTGAGGCCTTGCTCAGGAAAATGGAGGAGAAGAATGTTGACTTTGCTGCCCATCCCATGGATATCAATTGGTGGCCTGCAATATTGGATTTCTTGGGAAATCTTGCTTTCCCTTTGATATTACTTGGTACTTTACTCTTGAGGACATCCACAAATAATCCTGGAAGCCCCAACTTGCCTTTTGGCCTTGGAAGGTATGAATAGGATAGATTATTCCACTTTTGAGTTAAAATATATCATTAATTTTATAGAAGTTACAATTATACTTATCATAGTATTTATAAATTATTTATAGAATTCATACTTAGGATATGAATAGTTGAAGATAATGAATCTTAATTATTATAATTTTATTTTTTAACAATATTTTCTTAATAATCTATCCTTAATTATAATTGTCAAGACCACTTTTTTATTTTAAACCATCACTCAAATTAAAAAAAAAAAAGAATTCATTGATTAAGCCATTTGATCCAAAGATTTTACTTTCGTATATATATTTTCCTTTTTATTTTTTTTATAAGATCTATAAATTTTATTAAGAACTTGCATTTTTTTCAAGTTATAATCAAATGTTATAATTTGTATAGAAAGATAAAAAATTATAATTTTATGGACTAAAGTTGCAATACAAGATTTTGAAATTCATAATTTTGTTATACAATTGTTTAATAGAGTAAAAATCAAAACTCTTGTATGCATGTCCATTTTCACAGCAGAAGCATTATTACCCTTGAGGCTTGAGCTAATTAAGCTTAAATGACTATTTTCTTGACATTTTTTTTTCTTTCTTTTAGTTATGATGCCTAATTACTAATTCTCACCTTTCTGCAGAAGCAAGGCAAAATTTGAGATGGAACCAAACACAGGAGTGACATTTGACGACGTAGCTGGAGTTGATGAGGCCAAGCAAGATTTCCAAGAAATTGTTGAATTCTTGAAGACACCGGAGAAATTCTCGGCCGTCGGAGCAAAAATTCCAAAAGGAGTTCTTCTGGTGGGGCCGCCGGGGACCGGAAAGACGCTGCTGGCGAAGGCCATAGCAGGCGAAGCCGGAGTTCCTTTCTTCTCACTTTCTGGATCGGAGTTCATTGAGATGTTCGTTGGTGTCGGGGCTTCGAGAGTGAGAGATTTGTTCGATAAGGTTAAAGCGAATTCGCCTTGTTTGGTTTTTATTGATGAGATAGATGCTGTTGGAAGGCAGAGAGGGACTGGAATTGGTGGAGGGAACGATGAGAGAGAGCAAACGCTGAATCAGTTGCTGACTGAGATGGATGGTTTCAGTGGTAATAGTGGTGTTATTGTTATTGCTGCTACCAATCGACCAGAAATTCTTGATTCGGCATTGCTTAGACCCGGGAGGTTTGACAGGCAGGTATGCCAATTTGTATTTTTAAATCTCTGCAGCTTCTATATATACACTCATGGCTTGTGGTACTCTATCATATTCTATAATAATATCTTGACCAAAACTATTTTGTTTGATTTTTTTTTAATTAAATGAGTACGGCTTTCTTCGATTTCTTTAAAAAATAGATATGTCAATTTAGGAAAAAATAAATAAATACAATTTTTTTGTGTGTTTAAATGAGATGGGTGCTAAAAATATGTGTAACTCTCAAAATAGAAGATTGTATCTTTATAAAATTGAAGGAAATTAATCATGTAATAAATTAAGGGATCCAGATTTCTGGCAATCATATACCTTATTAACTAAAATAATGTTATAAAAGTCTAAAATTTGATTTGATGTGCTTAAGAATTGCTTAGACATTAAATATAATTTGAATAAAAATAAACATGTATGTAGATCAAAATAAAAATATATTAAATGATAAAAAGATAAAATTAAAGTGATCATCTACTTTTCCAAATTTTGAAATAAAATTATATAATAAATTTAGAATATTAAACGTAACATGCAAGCATTTAAGATAATATATCATATTTTAGATGTTTATATTTTCAATTTTGTTGACACTGTAATAGGCTTAGTCTAATCAAAATGAATCTATCAAATTTAAAAATTAATTAAATACCAAGTTGATAAAATTTGCACCGCAAGTGTCGAATACCTGAACTACAATAGTAATTGCAAATTAGATTATTGCCTCTTGCATGTAACAAATCGGAATTATTAGAATATGACATGGTTTCCTTTCCAATTTCTAGTGAGTCTTGACAAAATTACACAAATGGTCAAACGTTGTCACAACTATAGACAAAGTATTCGATAATTAAATTGCTAATACTAGTTAGGATTATTAGATTTTACTTGAATTATTAAGGATAGTTATTCAAGTTATTAAATAAGATTATTCTTAGAGTAAAATAAAGTAGAAACCTGCTTTAATAATTTCATTGCTTGACAATTTTTTGATATAATTATATCCCATATTTATTCTTGATATGGTAAATTGATTTGAGATTGAATGAGCAGGTGAGTGTTGGACTGCCAGATATAAAAGGGAGAGAAGAAATACTAAAAGTGCATAGCAACAATAAGAAGATTGACAAGGATGTAAGTCTTGGTGTGATTGCGATGCGAACTCCGGGTTTCAGTGGTGCAGACCTAGCGAACCTCATGAACGAAGCCGCCATTCTCGCCGGCCGGAGGGGCAAAGACAAGATCACCATTAAAGAAATTGATGACTCCATTGATCGCATTGTGGCTGGCATGGAAGGAACCAAGATGAATGACGGCAAGAGCAAAATCTTGGTGGCTTACCATGAAGTTGGACATGCTGTTTGCGCGTAAGTATTTACAATTTTCAATGCTTAAAAACTTCACACACAATTTATGTAAATAAACTAGAAGATTTTTTTTAATAATTCACCATCTATTAAATATTTAAAAGTTAAGTTTGAGTACGGTTATTACTATTTATGGCATTTATATAATAAAAACATTAGATTCACTTATTAGTAACATTTAATAATATCCATTTAATGATGAATAATTATAAAAGTAAACCATCAAATTAATTAAGTTTAAAACATTATATACTTAAAAAAAAAAGCCATAAAAAATAATGTAACAAAACTAATAAAAAAATCATCTAACACAAGAGCTTATTGATTGTAAATTATATATTTCCTTTAAAACTGTATTACAATACATTAGTTTCATCTTGAAAATATTGAATCATGCTTTTATCAAATTTTGATTATTAAAAACCTAAGTGCAGCATACGTACAACTTTTATGCATTGTTGCGAGTACGCACACACGTTGAAGATGAATGGAAGCGGACATAGCATAGGGATATGGCATTTTAGAAACAAAAATATTATAAATAGAGAATATCATGTATTACAATACATTGGTTTCATCTTGAAAATATTGAATCATGTTCGGTAGGTCTCAGACACAAAAACGAATATGAACACAACACATAAATGATAAAGAGAATGGTGATATGAACATAACACCTAAATGATAAAGAGAATAGTGTGTCCATTCTTCTTAGACACTTATATATAAGATTGGCTACCCATTGCAAAGAAAATGCTTAATATTGATTACTTTGTTGCCATTGAAAACTAAATTGCTCTTGGTATTATGTAGGACTTTAACACCAGGACATGATCCAGTACAGAAAGTCACATTGATACCTAGAGGCCAAGCCCGTGGCTTAACATGGTTCATACCAGGTGAAGACCCAACACTTACATCTAAGCAACAACTATTTGCCAGAATAGTTGCAGGCTTAGGGGGCAGAGCAGCAGAGGAAGTCATATTTGGAGAGTCTGAAATAACCACTGGGGCAGCAGGAGATTTACAACAAATCACTCAAATAGCAAGGCAGGTTAGTTTCAACATTCAAAAATATTGTCTTTCTTCCTGAAAAATCTAAGGTGCTCCATGAGTGAGAAGGAATCCTTAATGAGAGAGAAATATACAAATGTATATAGTTTACAAGTTTTTATGAAAGTTTAACATTAAAATCGTAGAAATTACAATTTTATTCAAATTTTGTAACTTTTTTAACAAAAAATTATAAGTGCATATGAATTTTATGTATAGTAAGTATACAAAAAATTATAACTTCATTTTTCAAAGTTGCATAAATAAATTATTAAAAAAATTTCTCATTTATGTATAAATAAATTTTAATGAAAATGTTACGAAAAAGTATAAAATATTGATACGAATTTTCTTGAGTATGTCCTGAATTTTCTGCTGAAAATTTTCGTTTTTTAGCAGATGGTGACGGTATTTGGCATGTCTGAGATTGGACCATGGGCTTTAACTGATCCTTCAGTGCGAAGTAGTGATGTGGTACTGAGGTTGCTAGCAAGGAATTCAATATCTGAGAAACTAGCAGAGGATATTGATTCCTCAGTACATCAAATAATAGAAAATGCATATGAGATTGCAAAGAAGCACATAAGGAATAACCGTGAGGCTATTGACAAACTAGTGGATGTGTTGCTGGAGAAGGAGACACTTACTGGAGATGAATTCAGAGCAATCTTGTCTGAGTTCACAGATATTTCTTCTATTGAGATTGATCGAACTCCGATTCGAGAATTAATTGAAGCTTAGAAGAGACTACTCATATATGTAAAATGATGAAGAAATGTAGTTTTCCAGTTGGAGTAGGATGAAATTTCTGAATGGATACCTATAGTAAATAGTTCTAAACTAATTTCAAATTGTCATTTTGACTCATACACTGATATGATTCATGACTTTCAATTCTCTTTCAGCATCGTAAGTTCATATATTCATTTTTCTGTTGTGTTATACTGCTTTTGTTGGTTATAAATGAATGCTTTTGTTGTGATATTAGTTGCACTCAAAACAATCTTCTGCTGTATTGAATTGGTCATGGAGAATATATAGTATTTTCAAATAAGTGTGTTCAAGGAACATAAAGAATCATATTTAATAGATATGATCATTTGTGTGTAAAAGGCACAATGATTTATAATTAAGAGATTTGTATGTATGAGATATGAATGTTCATATATATTTGAAAAAACATATCTGTTGGTTGTAAATGTTGCGAACAATGGACATTTTCCAATAAGAATAGATGTTTCGGAAGCTGAAAAATATCCCTTTGTATTGATTTTTCGACTAAGAATGTAATTCTATTGTACGTAAAGAAAGAACCTAGGTCAATTAGAACATATTAATTTTTCTCGAGGTAATATTTAATGAGAAATTGATTTCCGTATGTAATATTTAATGAGAAAATGATTTCCGTATGTCCCAAAATACATATCCATACTTGTCTTCTCATGACCAAAAAGCTATATATTTTTTTGACACATGCAAATGTGTGCATATATATATAAAAGCATTTATATATTAAATGAGAGCATTATTTTTATATAGAAGCGGCAAAAGTGAACTGTAATCATCAAATCTTTGTATTGATGATTAAAATTAAAATATAAAGTCATATAATTTTTTCAAGTAATAATGTAATCGTCAATTATATTTTTCTTTGTCATTAATACAAAAATTTGATGGTCATCATTTCTTCATTAACCTTTCATTCTCATATAAGAATAATATTTTTATTTTATATGTATATAGGATGTGAGCCTATCATTTTTCTAATAATATAAAAGTTATAGTACTCATTTTCACTCAAATATTACTATATAACAAATGTACTCTATTTGTCAAGAGAGAGCAAGTGAGAAAAAAAATTTAATTTTCTTTTTATTTTTTCTTTTTTGTTTCAATTTAAATTATAGATATAACTTATATATATATATATATATCTGTTTTAATAATAATTATTTATTTTAGTCTTCCTAATAATATAAAAGTTGTAACACTCACTTTCACTCAAATATTACTACACAGCTATATTTCACTTGCCACAAGAGAGTAAGTAAAAAAAAATTTTAATTTTCTTTTTATTTTTCTTTTCTAATCCAATTTAAATCATGAATAGAACTTATATATTTATCTATTTTAACAATAATTATTTATTTAAATTTTCTATAATCAATTTCTAATTTAATTTTTAATTTTATTTCTATTAAATTATTGAATTTTTAATTTATTTTTTAATTTTTTGAATTATCAAATAATATTTTTAATTCAAATTTTAATATTTGAATCACTTATTTATTTAGGTAATGAATTTTTGGTATTTTAATAAAATTAAAATGATTTTTAACTTAGAGTTTGGTGATATTATATTTAAATATTAATATTAAAAATAAAAGTTAAAAATATTTTAATATATTAGAGAGTTACATAATTCAAAATTTAAATAACTTTAATAACATATCCTCTAATTTCTAAATTATAAACCACTTTGATAAATTTTATATATTCTTGTTCTCTATAGAAATTATTTATTTAAAAAATTATTTAATAAAATTGTCTATACCTAATTTTTAGTCTAAATTCATTAATAGATTTTAATTTAAATTATTTTGTGAATATTAAATAATTTATATATAATAAATAATTATATTTATATAAAAATAAAATACTTATCAATACATGGTAATATCAAATTATGATTTGATAAAAAAAATCTATATAAAAATTTTTACTTTTTAAATTTTCATATTATCCTTAAATATCATATATTAAATTTGATGTTTCATAGTTTTTTATTTTAAAATTTTTATCACTGTTAAGTACTTATCATAATTTTAATATAAAATATTTATAAATTTTCATAAAAAAATATTTTTAAAATATATAGTTTTTTGAAGAAAATATATTAGTTATAATAATACATAAACTCTTATTAATTAAATAATTAAATTTTTCAGCATAAAGTAGTTAAGTTAAACTTTTTAAACAAAAATAATTTATAACTAAATTCATCTGAATGCTAATATATTAAGAAAATATTTTTGAAATGATGAAAAAATCCAAATGATACATTTAGTTAATTTAAAATATTAATATAACAACTTTATTAAATTAAAAAAGAAATGCAGTATCCCTTTACAATTAAAATGAATATAATTATACCAATTACACAATCACTAACTTGTACCTCGTGCGATGCTTGACTTTAATTAATTTTATTTGATAGTAATTTATAATATGAATTCATATTATAAATTATAATGTATTAAATATAGGTAAATCATCATCATATTTTTATGAATTAGATGACTATGTAATTGAAATAATTATATTTGTGTTAATTGTGAGAGAATATTGTATTTTTTTCAATTTGATAAAATCATTATATCAATATTTCAAATTAGTTAGATTTATCATTTAAATTATTTTCATCTAAAATATTTTCTTAATATATTAATAGTTAGATGAATTTATTTTTATAATTTTATTTAAAAATTTAAATCAACTAATATATGTCAGAAGATTTAATTATTTAATTAATAAAAATTTATGTATTATCATAATTAATATATTATTTTCAAAAAAATATACATTTTAGAAATTTTTTTATGAAGTTTCATAAATATTCTAAATTAAAATTATAATAAGTACTTAAAAGTAATAAAAATTTTAAAAAGAAAAATTATAAAATATCAAATTTAATATTTGATATTTAAAAATAATATCAAAATTTAAAAAATGAGAAATTTTATATATACATTATCTATCAAATTATAATTAGATATTACTAATCATATGTTAATAAATATTCTATTTCTATATAAATATAACTATTTAGTTATATATAAATTATTTAATACTATTAGAAATAATTCAAATTGAAGCTCATTAATTAATTTAGCCTAGAAATTAGGTGTAGAAAATATTATTAAATAATTTCTTAAATAAATAATTTTCATAAAGAATTAGGATATATAATATTTATTAAAATGATTTATAATTTAAAAATTAAAAGATATATTATTAAAATTACTTAAATTTTAAATTATACAACTCATTAAAATATTAAAATATTTTTAAATTTTATTTTTAATATCAGCTATTTAAATATTATCAAATTCTAAACTGAAGATCATTCCAATAATATTAGAATAGATACCAAATTACATATTCAAATAAATAAATAATTTAAATATTAAAAATTAAAAATTAAAATATTATTTGATGAATGAGAAAATTTAAAAAATTAAATTAATAATTTAATAGTAATAAAATTAAATTAAAATCAATTATAGATAATTTTTTAAATAATTTATTATTAAAATAGATAAATACAAAAATTTTACCTACAATTTGAATTAGAACAGAAAAGAAAAAAATAAAAAATTCTTCTCACTTATTTTCACTGAACAAGTGGAAGACATTTGATACATAATATATTTTGGTGAACTGAGTACTACGGCTTATATAATAACTAATTTGTACTTCGTACAATACACAGATTTAATATTTTTATTTGATAGCAATTTGTAATATAAATTTAGATTATAAAATATAATGTATTTAAATATTGATAAATTATTATTCTATTTTTACTTATTAAACGACTATATAATTGATATAATTATATTCATTTTAAGTATGAATGAATTTTATATTTCTTTTAATTTGATAAAATTGTTATATTAATATTTTAAATTAACTAAATTTATCATTTGAATTTTTTCATATTTTCAAAAATATTGTTTTAATATATTAATACTCAAGTAAATTTATTTATCAATTATTTTATTTAAAAAACTTAAATTAACTACTTTATATCAAAAGATTTAATTATTTAGCTAATAAGAGTTCATGTATTCTTATAATTAATATATTATCTTTAAAAAATAAATTTTAAAAATATTCAAGAGTGATAAAAATTTTAAAATAAAAAATTATTAAATATTAAATTTAGTATTTGATATTTAAGAATACTATAAAAATTTAAAGAATTAAAATTTTTAGATAGATATTATCCACTAAATCATGATTAGATATTACTAATAATATATTAATAAGTGTTTTATTTATATAAATATAATTATTTATTATATATAAATTATTTAATATATATAGAAATAATTTAAATTGAAACATATTAATAATTTTGGATTGAACAAATAATTTTATTAAATTTTTTTAAAATAGATAAATTATATAAAGAATGAGAATATATAGTATTTATCAAAGTTATTTACAATTCAAAAAAAAAAAGATGATACATTATTAACATTATTTAAATTTTTAATTATTTAACTCACCAAAATATTAAAATATTTTTAAATTTTACTTTTAATATTAATATTTAAATATAACACCACCAAATTTTAAGCCAGAAATAATTTCAATATTATTAAAATATCAAAATTTCATTACCTAAATAAATAAATCAAATATTAAAAATTTGAAATCAAAATATTATTTGATAATTTAAAAAATTAAATTAAAAATCGATTATAAATAATTCAAATAAGTAATTATTATTAAAATAGATGAATATATAGATTTTATCCAAGATTTAAATTAAAATAAAAAATAAAAAAAATTAAAATTTCTTCTTGCTTGCTTTCTCATAACAAGTGAAGTACAGTTACTGCATAATAATATCTAGATAAAATGAGTGCTGCAACTTTTATATTATTAGAAAGATGTAAAGATTTAATGAATGAAAATATAATAATGATTTCTCAATATTTAAATATATTATATTTATAATATAAATTGATATTATAAGTTATTATCAACTAATATATATATATATATATATATATATATAAAATCAGTACTCTAATGTATATCTTGATGACAGTATCATTTAGTAGTATCTTTGTAACATCGTTATTCGAAAGACTAGGAATTAGGAAGCAGGCTAGCTCAACAAATAACATCAAATATGTATCTTCAGTATTTCGCGGTGATTGAATTATCCACCGCTGTTAAAAAGATTAAAACATAAATAATCTTTTTCAAATAAAATTTAATATTGCATATCTTTTTAAAATTTTAAATTTTATAAATAATCTTTTAAAATTTTTAAAAATTAAAAATGTTCAAATTTTAGTTAATAAAATTCTTTCTAACTATTTTTTTAGCATAATAAATTTAAAGTAATAATATAAAAAAGACATATATATTTTATCTCCCCAAATATAAATGCAGTTGGGTGAAACTTCAGCATATTTTGGAATTACCTTTAAGCATAAAATTAACTGCTATATAACGCAATGAAAGTGTAGGATTGTATGTGTAGCTCATTGCCGTTTAAAATGTATCGTGTTAAGAGGTATTTGATATACAGTAATCGTATATTTGTGATTTTAATATTTTTTTTCCTCAATTTCACATACTTGAGTTAGATATAAGTCTTTGATAGATGTATCTGATTGATTATCCTTTTTTATTTTTGTGATATAAAAAGTAATAAATTTGAATTATATCTAAAAAATTGAAAGAAAAAAAAAAGACAGCTGATAGGATGAAGCAATAATCCTCGAAAGTTAAAAGATACTGAAAAAGAAGTACACAGATTTTGTGAATGTAATTAAGATTTGAATTTTAGTTTAATTCGAATTAAGTTTATTTTAGATTTAATTCACAATATGCAAAGGTCCAATTCGTTTGATAGGCTTGAGCCCATGGCCTAATATAATGAGCTAAGCCGATGACTTGTTGACCTAAATCCAATAAATCAATGTTATTATGTTCAAGTCCTTCACCACCAATTATGCACGTTACATATATTGGAATGCTTGCAAAATGTAGTATCTCCCCTTAATAGTTTAATAGCCGTGACAATCACCCTTATCTAAATATTAATATATAATAAGTGTTTTCAACTTGTTAATAGAATGTTTGGAAAAAAATTTAATTTTTTTATTTCTTTTTTTCTTTGTTCTTATTCAAATCATTGATAAAATTTCAAAAGTTTTTAATCTTTTTCTAATTTAAAATAATTTCTTTATCTTATGTTACACAAATATGTGGATACGGATACGAGGACATAATATTTTTAATGTATGAATATGATATTTTCAATGTACGAGTACAAAAAAATGTAAATACCAACATACGGATACGACTATTATATGAAGTATCAGTGTTTCACAATCTTTATGTGTTCACTTGATATATGAATTATAAAATAGATTTATTGATGAGTTGGCCATTCATCCTTCGTCGTGACAACCCTTGTAATAGATTCTCATCTGACCTGATTCAAATCCCCTTATAAGGATTAAAGATGAGAAATAAAATATGATATTCGATTTTAGGATTTAAAGCCTTTTCGTTAATGGTGGGATGCGAATCAATTGATCGTAAAGAATTGAAGTAGGACACCCAATTTTATATCACATTAAAAACTTTATTAACTTGACACTTGACATATTGATATAAGAGTTATTTGGGGCGACTTTTGAAAACATATGAATTAAATTGTTATTAAAAATCTTTTAAAAATTAAATTAAAATTTTATACATTTTTTAATGACTAAATTGATAATTTACTCATAATATTAAAGGGGAAAGCGCCTGCAAGCCGAAGCACCGATGCTGAAAATATATGGTCTATGAACATCTACATATCTTCATATATTGACTAAAGAATTAATTTGAATTTTAATTGGTAATTCTTATTTGTTCTGCAAGATTCTACATTAACAAGTGCTTATGCCTCACAATCATATGGATATATGACCTATGAATATTTAGGAAGATTCTGTCCTTCTAGTGTACTTTTAATATAAAGATCTATTTTCAAATTAACCAAAATTTTCTTATGTGTTAGGAAATGGAATGTAAAATTTAACTTAAGAATATTGATAAGTGCAAAATTATAAAGGATTTAAGGTATGAAATGAATATGAGGGGGATTCAAGATATGTTATGAGCATAAAAGAATTTAGTATATGATCTAGATATAAAAGAATTCTAGATTATGTTAGAAATTAAGGAAAATTGCACCTTATGCATTAACAGTATGATTCTAGTTTTAATGTGTCCACCTATGATTTAAAATGTCAAAAAGAAATAATATGTAATTTGCATCACTTTACCCACGTGGTTATTTTCCTTTCAAATTTAATGAGAATTATCACGTAATAGCCACATACTTCCTCTATTAAACAGAAATAGATCAAATTCAATCGGCCACAACCAATTTCAACCAGCAACAGCGAATTCCATTCAATGATGATTAGGTTCGATCAATAAAGAGGTAGTGTGAAAAGGAGTGGGTCGGCAGCTACAAAGAAAAATGATGATGGCAAATAGATAGGGCATCAAAAAGGGAGAAAGAAAAATAAGAAATTTGAGTATCAGATTTTTATGTTTAAAATTTCAAACTTGAATCTCTGGGAATAAGGAGCAATATCAATATAAACAAAATATCTTATTATGCAGAAATCATTAGTTAATCCTTTAAAGGAATAGGAAAGTTGATGAAAATTAAAAACAAAGAAAAATTTAGATTAAAATCCAATAACAAAATGGGTTTAAACCTTCGTATGGCAGTGAAAGTGATGGTTTCAAGTTTGAAAATGGTGAATTTAATGACAAAGAACTTTTGGATAAAACTTTTGAATAGAGAGTTTCAGTTTAGCGAAGGAGGAAGATAAACAAGTGATTGGCACATGATAATTTCTGTTAGATTTCAATGGAAAATAACTACAAGTAAACAAAGTATTAAATGTACAAACCATAGATTGCCTTTTTTGACATTTTAAACCACAGGTGAATATATTAAAAATATGGTTATAGCATAAATGGGTAAAGTTTAATTTTCTTTGGAAATTATAAATGATCGCATGATGAATAATAGAAATAAACTTGAAATTAGGTTGTATATGTTAAATGATTTATTGTGATATTTGACTGATTGTATGTATGCATTAGTGGGCTTAGCTTATAGCTTAACATGACTTTAGTCAAATGTTTTTAGAAAATCTTATTTTTCATGTTTTTCATGATTTTTCATAAAGTTCCTGACTTTTCATGATTTCTATAATTTTACATAAATTTCATGACTTTTTTGGATTTTTTTGAATTTCCTTAATTCTTATTTTTCATGTTTCTATAATTTTATAGTTATTATACTTTTCATGAATTTCATATTCACCATAATTTTCATAATTTTTACAATTTACACAATCTCCAGAAATCCAAAATTTTCAATTTTATTCTTATCATCATTTTATGATTTAAATAAAACTTCTTATGTATAGATGATCCCTCGTAGTAATGTTATAATAGAAAGGACAGGTAGATCTAATAAAGATGGACATTGTAATTTCCTTAGGAAAATTCAAAGAATAGATAAAATGATAAAAGAATGTTTATGTATGTGGCTAATACAAAGTAAGAAAGGAAAAACCTACGGCATTAGAAAGACGAATCAAATTTATTTATTAGTCACTATGACTATCATAATAGCAAGTGATGCATGAGAAAGGTGCGGTATAAAAGGGCACAATTATATGAACTATCGAAAGTACATTTAACATGATACAATATGGGTAAAGACCATATAACTTCATCGCTTCTTTCCCCTAGACTTAGTATCAGTGTATGATTATTCAAGATTAATTTATCTTACAGGACTAGCAAACCATATAGATATAAATGCATGAATGATGACTAATTGATTTAAGGATTTCACTATTAGCTACTAAGGTGGCCACTATTCAATATTATGATCGGTTGACATGAAGGTCCCACTATTAGCTATTAAGGTAGCCAAGTCAATACTATGATTAGTTGATCTGAGTGGTCCATTGTTTGCAACCTTGAGGTAACCACTATACAAATTAATTACACCACTACCTGTATGATAACTGATATGATTGTATGGAATAAAGTATGTGTTAAGAAAGAAAAGGTTTAAAGGAATTGTATGACAATATAAAGGAAAGTCAAGTAAATCAGAAGTAAAATATCAAGATGATGCATGTGTATGAGCATATATAAATATAAGTATATATGTATATGATTGATATTATATATGTTTTTATGACCCAAATAATTTTCCACCCAAATTTGAGGTGAAAATTTTTGCTCACTGAATACTCGGGTTGTACTCATCCCATTTCATTAACAATTTTAGGTCTTTAGGTTTGAGGAATGTCTTAGCTAGAACTTATAGCACACTTCTCTTTATGTAATTTCATGTTATGAGGTATGTTGTTCCCTTGATTATTTGTTTAGTGATTGTTTTCTTCTAGCCAAACAAAGGTATAATGATTTATGTTTTATGGAAAGTGAAAATTATTTATGTATTTAAATTTTCAAGAAAGTTTTACAAAATGATTTTTATTAAAGGTTGCATTTCACATTTTTCAAATATATGTGCTCAGACATAATTTTAGGATCGTTTTCTTGATTTTTAAAATATAAAGGTTTTATGAAAGATTGAATGCTTATGGATTTGCGAGTTACCACTTGGTGGTTTATGCTGATTATGTTCCTAAAATTAAGGATGTGACAAGTTAGTATTAAAGCATAATTTTTTCTGGCATGGCATATGAATGTTAATAGATATTAAGAATAGTGGAATGGGCCCTAAAGCACCCATCGTTGTCTAGGAAATCTATTAATCTGATCACTAAAGATTAATCAAGTCTAGGTAATAAATGGTAGTAAGAATATTATCATAACATTGAACAAAAAGTATAGGAATTGTAGAATGATGAAAATACCCTTAAATGAAATGAAAGGATGACGTAATGACAACATTACCCTCAAATGAAAGAAGGAAATGATAGTGATGAAATTGCCCAAGAGACAATGATGAAATTACCCTTAAAGGGTGAAGGGCATTAGCAATGGTTCTACCCTCGAATGAGTGAAAGAATAATAAGGATGAATCTATCCTTGTACTAAGAAAGAAGAGTTATGGCATATTATTCGAAACAAGGAAAGGAGTAACAAGGATGCTTTTACCCCTATGTGGACAAGAAGTATTAATGACAAATATACCCTTATACAAGAAAGGAAGCTAATAATGATGGTCCTTATGTGGAAGAGAGGAGTATGATAATGTTGGACCTAGGATGACGAATGTAGTAAAAAAGATGAAATTATTCATAGAAATAAATGAAAAGAGGAATAAAGATAATTTTACCCTCAAAAGTTGAAGGGAAAGATAAGGACAATTCTATCCTTAAGTATGCAAAAAAAAAAAAAAAAGGAAAGAAATAGTTGAAAAAAAAACTAGGTAGTCAACATCTAAGCAATCGACCAATCCATTAAAACCAATCAACTACCATAAACGACATATAAGGCCTTGTATCATGTTGTTTTCTTCTTATTCACTCAATCCTCTCTCAAGCACTCCCAAATCTTCTTTGCTTTCTCTCTCCTAGGAGTGTGAAACCTAGCAGAAATTCTACTTAGGCCAAAAATTTTAGCATTCAATTTTTCAAAAACTATGAAAGAAGGAGAACTAACTACACTTTTGATCTAGCCCTATTTTTAGATACTGATGTACAATTATGGAATTGGAATAATGATTGCACATCCTCCATATTTTATTCGCCTTGGAACCTATAAGGAGTTTAAAAGACATGAAGTATTCCAACCTTTCGAGTCACAACTCTGGTTGGGGTTTGTAAGTTGTGTGACACTTACCTATGTAAAAGCATAGGGTATCAAACCCCCCATAAAGAATCTCTAATCCACAAGTCTTTAGTCACATATGTATGTGGGACCAATATTACCATAACTACATGATTGTTGCAAATATTATTTAGATGCCTAATCAATGGCACTCCTCTGAGATAATTTGGGAACTTAAACAAGAATTGATAATGAACTACATGTTTTAAACTCTCTTGTCATTAAGAACATGACATTGGTCTCACAAGGTTTTACATTATTTTATTATAAACATTCTCCTACCCCAAGAAACTCAAGTGATAGAAGTTACCTATACATATTTGCATATGTTGACTCATCTTCAAGAAAGAAGAAAGTGTGATCTACCTCATACTATAATGAGGTCTATGTTGATGACAACTCAGCAGAAAACTCAAAGATCCTTATCATTTGGGTTTGCCATTACTACCTATGATACACTTCGCATGTGACTTAGAGAATTTTGAAGGGAGGCACCCAGAGCTTATATTTACAAATATGTTCTCTGAGTTTGGATACCAAATGGTGAGAAACTAATGGATTCCAAGATCTAGAATGCAAAGGAGACAATAATCAGATGATAGAATTGAGCAGGAAGACAAAACAATAAAAAGATAAGAAAGAATGCATATCTTTAAAGTTAATTGGTAAAAGCCCGTAGAAGTACACCACCGAGGAACCGAACCACCACGAAGCTTAACGAACTCTTAAAAACCATAATTTTACGTGTAGGAATGATGGACCAACAAGTTGGAGCTATGGATTAGAGAGTCCAGATCTCTAACACTCACGTAGAGTAAAGAATGAATCGAATAGAAGAATGCTTAAAGGACATTCACAATGCTACAATTGTAGACCCATAGAAATATAGGATTATGGCAAGGTCAACAGAGAAAAGCCTTTTTCTTTATGTTATATGTTCATTTACAACTTACATATTTGATTTAATTTGATTTGATTTCAATTTTGGATGTAATCACCTTAGGGTTATGTTGAGTTTATATTTGATTTATGAAGTATATGAATTTCATTTTAGTAATCATCATATAAATTTTATAATATGATCCATATTATAATGATGATATGATGATTGACTAAATTAATGATTGAAAAGGAATGTGATTGCTATGTATAGTTGAAAAAGTTTCCATGATATTAAAGTGAATGGCATCATGATGTCTGCCTATGACTTGCTTGAATGGAAGATAATGAAAGTGATATGCATGATATGTATGATAGTTAGTTGAAATGCAAAGTCATGTAAATTATGAATGTTATGTATGTGATGAAATTGATATGATATGTGTGACTAAGCATCTAGTTATATACAAATATATTTTATGATAGATGTATGTAAGAAATAGCAGGACATGATAAGTGAAAGAAAGGCTAGGTAACATTAGATAAATAAATGAGGAACATAGAAGAAGAAACGACCTATAAACATACAAGTAAAGAAATAAAAATGAGATGGAGAGTAGAATGCGGGGATAGAAAGTCAGCAATGACTACTCACCATGAATACAAACACCAAGTAAGAATGTGAATGACATGTGAAGAGAAGAGTAAAATGGACATCAAAGAAGTGAAGGACAAGATGAAAGGAGAAATATAGTGCAAAGGATTCAAAGGGAAAGATCAATGGCATGACCAGGAATTGGATTAGAATAGCTCACAACTCAAGCTGGATGGAAATGTCAGTCAGAAGGTAACCACAACAAACAAAAACATGAAATGTGCAAACGAGGAAGGATCATGATTCAAAATGGAAAACAACTAATAATGTGGAAAGAGATGGAATAGGAAAGCACAAAAACAAAATTAAGAACAAGGCATATGAGGGGAAAGATGAGGCAACGCAAGAGAGACAGATGACTAGTAGAACGAACAAGGGCCCAAAGGCAAAATGGAAGAGATGAAATCAAAGGAAGAGTAGGGTAAGCAGAAAACAAGACAAGGAAACTATAAAGGACAAAAAGGGAGCAGGATAGTAGAATGTATGGGGCAACAAACGATGAACGCACAATGAACTGTGATACAACCTTGAAGGAGACTTATATTTATGTCTCAATTAGTTTCTCACTGGATTATAGAATAAACAATCACATGGCAAAAGCTAACACGAAAAAAATAAAAAAGCAAAAAATCATTTAAGCTATTTAACAATAGAAAATTTAGTTTCAATGGCAGAATGGTTTATATATATGTTAACTAAATACCTATTAAAAACAATCCCAACAAAATGAATAAAAGTAAAATAACTCATGCAAACAACCAATTAGATCACATTCGCACATATTTTGAGTCCTAAACACTTGCTTCGAATGCTATACTTGTTAGAAAGAACAAATAACTCGACAAATTAAATTGCTTAGGTAGTTCTTCTCGTTATTATTATAAACATAATATATGCAATTGTATGAAGGCTAATTAATTGCCTCCGCCAGTGTCATGACAAAGGAAAGAAAATGAGAAAAAATACATCTAAACCTGCATAGAATCACCATGTCAGTATACAGATTTCATAAAAAGTTATTAAAAATTACAAATAGGTGGTTAAAGGAGATAAAAAGAAGGAAAATGGAACATCCTATGACAGAGAATTCATACCTCTTTGTTTGCAAAGGCAACCAAGTTGTCCTCCTCCAATGGAGCACACCATCAGATTCTATGGAGAGATACACTAAAATACAAAACTGTCATTTTTTAGATCCAAATATTAAATAAAAAATTATGTTTTTTTTTTTTGGACTCAAGGAAAAGGAAGAAGATCATCAATCCAGGCAACCGATAGAAAGATAGAAAGAGAATATCAGAAATCATATATATATATATATATATATATATAAAGAGAGAGAGAGAGAGAGAGAGAGAGACAGTTAGCCTTAATTTTGCTTCTTGCCTTTACTAAATAAGCTAAAACAGAGGGAAATTCAAATTTATTAAACCATCGTAACATACTCAATTGAAAATGTGTTGGAAATCTCTTATTTTCTTTGATTTTCTGTATCTTTTCTATGTAGATCAGTTAAACTTTTTTTATTAGTTTTTTCTTATTTATCTCTAATTGACTTCTTTAATTCAAGGAACTACTTTCTTTAGAGGACTAAATAGAAGATTATTAAAGATTTTTCTCCTCAGACGGTAGAAATACACCAAAAACAAACAATTAAAATAAATTATGATTTCACAAAATCAAACAATACTTCCCTGATCCATTACTGCATTTTCAACCATCTCCAACCCTCTTTCCAACACCATTGCAGTGAAGCACCTACCTTCAACTCCTTGCAATACATCCCATCTTTGTATCCAAAAAAATAGCAAACCCTCATACAGATCATTCAACATGATATAAGAACAGAGATCCAGCAACCAACATCAAAAACAAACATTCATTAAAAGTTGAATTAAATTAAGGTATAGCTATTCACTAGCCTGCATGTTTAAATTCTATTAATTCCACCTGCCACTACTCTTACAAAACAATTCTAAATAATTTAACTCACGGAACTGTTTTATTAGAAAATAGTATATTTAATCATGCAGAATCTCAACAACATTAATATTTTTATCATCAATCAGTCAATAAATTTATATTCAAAATTGTCGTTTTCATATGCAAATGATTGTGCAAACAATATTGTTTAATAATTTTATTCTTAATTTTATTGTAACTACTTAAACTTTCAATTGATGAAAGTAAATTTTCACAAATAGTACAATTTATCTACTACATTCAACAATTAGATTGTGTACAAAGAAGGCCAATATCCTATGCTGGTGAACTCTTATTCCATTGGATTCGAATCCCCTCAATTTCCTAGAAATTTGAGGGTGTAAATTTAAGAAAAAGACAGATATAAAAACTTCATTATTATATTAAAATGATAGATCCCAATAAAAAACATGTGAAGTCTAAAATAAAAAATTATATCTTATCTCTTATAAATTTATTCCTTCAATTTCTCTGAGAAATTTGAAGAATTTACATCATATTCCATCAAAATAGGTTGAGCATAAGAATGAAATAATGCCATTGACCCTATCAATTAGTGGCACGCCAACTTACTCTTGGATGAATTTACTCTTAATCTTATCTTTTAATACTATCATCATACAATGAATGAATCTTACAAGATCCCTATGTAAAGTGACACCAGATTGACTCAAATTAAGGCATAAGTATTTAGGCATCTTGCAGATTAAAGAGAACAGAAAATGAAAAGTATGCGTCCATTGTCCAATACATGTGGGAATATTCAGGCCAGAACGTGTTAGGTGGCCACCACAGCTAAACAAAAATTGCACCAAACCAGAATTCAAATTCAGCATGCTCAAATGAAAAACTCAACATGATCAAGGAAGACAATAAAATAAACTTTTTAACTTTTCATGTTAAGATTTATGCAACAAGTGATTAACTTTTCACATTTCTATTATAATTAATATTATTTTACAACAGGCTACATTGATGGATACAAGAAAATGAATAAACATACAACCAAACTCTCCTGTGAAAAAAGAAAAAAATGCCTTCTACCCTTTGGATAGCAAACAACGAGACCCGGCTATGAACAGAAAATACTCTGTCTTAGCCTAAAGAATATGGAACTCTACAGTAGAAAGAGTTGAATAAACACAGAAAAAGAAAATTGTCATCTTTGTGGGTTACCAGAGATGGTATGCATTTCTATCTGTCCAACTCCAACCCCTCTTTGATCACTGAATTTCTCAGCTTCTCTTGAAATCTGAATATCATCCGGACAGTAATATTGATAAAGGAACTTCACAACAAAACGAGGAAGCAATGCGGCTATGATGATTCCAAGCAAACATAACCAAAACAATCCGGTGCCAGTAACTTCAAAGATTGCCCTGCCAAAGTATTAGGAGACGCAAGCAATCAGTCTTTACACACACAAACAATGTAGGGCCTCACAGAATTCTCAATCTAAGAATATGCATGCAATGACAACAAAGAATTCATTTGCATGAGCTGTGTCTTTGCACATGATCAAGGTCAAAATAGTCATTTCAGTTACATCTGATAATTTAAATTAGTAAGACAACCCTGTCAAACTTCTATTTAAAGGGAACCCCTCTCTTAATGGATAAGTGATAGGCTGGGTTAGGAAGGAATTATACCTTGGGGATAGATAAATTAGCTTGTGAGTTTCAGAAACCATTTCTAAGAGCTCTTCTGGTTTATGAAATTTTCAGTAAAATATGAAGGTAATTCCCCTTTCATTATGAGAAAACAGCCACAGAAATTTGAGGCAAATTATATGAAACATTAGTCTTGCCTCTGACTAAATTGTTGTGTACCATTATAATACATGAAAACTTGAGGCAAAAGAAACTTAGCATACAAAAAACAAACAAGTCATGCCAGTAAAAGGATATGATTACTGATGCACACAGCCGAACAAATATATCAGGTGAAAAACTGACATGCAAATCCAGCATTTCCATGCATGGTCATACAACGAAGTTTAAAGAAGGAAAAAAAATTAAAAAAAAATAGACAGGAACAAATTTGTTGGGAAATTATAATAAAAAAGAGGGAATAAGTGCATACCAGTAACCAGGAAATGTCGGTATAGCATCAATGACCATGACACAAATGAAAGTAGCAACGATGGAACCCCATGTGGATGCATGAGTAATCCAATTCCACCTGATGATATCCATGGCCAAGTGTAAATTAACCAAAATAACCACTGAAAGAGTCCAAAGATCTCCTATGCTTGCTACATCAACTTCGCTTGCCCAATATGCAAAAAGAGGGCAAAAGAAGACTGTGACACTTTGCCAAAAAGTATCAGCCATTGTCAACCAAAATAACTTTTTGTTGTAGGCTTCTTGTCTCTGCCCTGCACCATAAAGCTGAGGATCCTTTAGGAGAGTCCTCCCACTAAGATCCTTGTCAAGAATTCCAACAACAATAGTTGGCAATGAAGTGTAGACTATTGAATACAACATGCTGCTCCATTCATTTATAGCAGTCGTCAAAGTGAAGGCAGTGAAAAGCACATACCTAGAAAAGACAATGTCACGTACAAAATAATAACAATGTCAAGATTTGGAGATACATCTCAAGAATCAGAAAGAGAAGATACAAAGGTCTTTACACTTTTTTAATACAACTACTTATTTTTACTCAGTTGAACCCACAACTTTAAGATAATATTTCATGCATAAAGTGGCACAGTACTATTTCTTTTTCCCTTTTTTTTTCCCCCTTTCCAATCGCCATCTAGATTAAGCTCAGTCTATTCTCATAAGTACAACAAGGTCCAATAGCAAGCACTAAGAAATTTATCAAGGTAAGATTTAAATCATATTTAATTTAAAACATAATGAGGAAAGTAGTATAAATCTACAGGAGTGTTACTCACCAAAATAGGACAAGGACAAGGATGGCATTTCTGTAAAAATTGTATAGTATCATGTAACCCAACCGTTGGTAATTCCAGTGCCCATGTACCAATAAGAGAGGAACTAAAAACCTGAACTGTCCCATTGCAAAATCTGAAGCCATTACAGCTTGCCGACCTTCCTGTCCACTGATGCCGACTCCAACATCAGCCATTTGGATCATTGAGACATCATTAGCACCTGCAACAAAGCGGAAAGAATTTATAATATCACGCAATATGTTATTGAAAATAGGCAAAAAAGAAGTCTTTAGTTCTGCCTTTCTTTTTTCCGTTCCATTTTCCTTATTCTTTAAGGGGAATGACATTTTTTTTTTCCTTTTGACCAATAGGGGAATAGCAAATTGAAAACAAAGTAAACAGAGGAATTTATACCATCTCCAATGGCTAGTGTCATGTCAGAAGTCCTTTTCTTCACAAGGGCAACAATGCCAGCCTTTTGCAATGGAGCTACTCGACAACAAAGAACCACAGAACATTTACTAGCTAGTTGAAAGAGCTGGAAAAATCAGGAGCAGGCAAATTTAGCGCATAAGAAATCACAATAGGGAAATATATAGTAAACACCACCCAGGATTTAACATCACCAACCTGCTCTTCAAGTTCACTGTCAAGAATATACACAAGGCTGGTACCATCAATAATCAACGCTATTGGAGTTCCAACACTACCAGAAGTTGCTCCAGCACTGTTGGTAACCCCAGACATAGTCGTAAGCTTTTTAGACATGACAAGGGCTTCTTGCAAACTTCTTCTACATGAATCTCTATTGTTGCTATTGATTATGATCTGAGTCATGTTGCTCGTTAGAAGCTTCGAGGAGTAACCAATTGATATGGCAGTCTCCTGCTTGTCCCCAGTCAACACCCATACTTGAATACCAGCTGTCCTTAGAGACTCAATGGATTCTGGGACCCCTTTCTGCAGTTTATCTTCAATAGCAGAAGCACCCAGTATGCAAAGATTGTTTTCTACATCACTAGCAACCTTTCTGAGCAAAGCAGCCCTACCAATCAAAGCAGTGCTTGCTTCCTCAAAGGCAAAGTGCCATTGCTCAAATTCCAAAGCATTCAGTTCACGCATCCCAATGACAAGTGTCCTCAAACCCAGAGAGGAATAAGAGTGAAGATGGGCTTCTGTTGCTCGTATTATGTCCATGTTCAATGATTTATTTATCACACTAAACATAGATGTATCAGCACCTTTGACAAAAACTTTCACAGAATTGTCAGGGTACCCCAATATAACAGACATCCTCTTCCGATCACTATCAAATTCATGCAAACCCAACACATTGAACCTGCATTGCCCATTACAGGAAGATCATTAAAATGGAACAACTATGGGACCATGACCAAAAAGAAGCAAAAAAGCTTAGGAGGTTTTTCATGTTCCTAGATAGCTACCTAGAGTAAACTTACCATAAGCACTACTTCACTAAAGAGAGAAAAAAGTAGGAAGAGTAATGAGCGAACAAAAGTCTTACTTTGATAACATTAATTATCACTATCGAATACTACTAATTATATAGATAACACACAAGAAAATCCATCAGCAATACATGAAATGCAGAAGAAAACCATAAGTGAAACATGATATTAAGCAAACCAGAAATATAACATGTATTCTCTGAACATACATTTTCCTTGCACGGATTAAAATGAGAATTGAAGCAGTGTCTTAAGGGAAAACATGTCATCATCTGGATAGAAAATACAAAACTGCTAGCACATTGATGACAATCTATAAGGCGTTCTCAATTTATATTCTTATAAACAAATAGCACAATTGCAGCCTGTCCTAGTCAAGAAGAAGAAACAAGACCATAAGTGAAACATTGTATTAAGCAAACCTGAACTATAACATATATTCTCTGAACACACATTTTCCTTGCACAGATTAAAATGAGAATCGAAGCAAGGTCTTAAGTGAAATCATGTCATCATCTGGATAGAAAATACAAAACTGCTAGCACATTGATGACAATCTATAAGGCATTCTCAATTTATATTCTTCTAAACAAATAGCGCAATTGCACCCTGTCCTAGTCAAGAAGAAGAAACAAACAAAGAAATAGAAAAATTGCAACTGAACTTACCTCTGTCTTTCACCATGAATATCAATAACTATGTGGCCTGAGGTTCTCTCAATAAGAATAAATCCATAAGCAGCAGCAGCATATGCCAATGCTTGTTCATCTGGTGATTCCCCTTGGTAATCTATCAACTTGGTTGTAGGATCAGATGTCTCAACAACAAGGGGCACAATGGTATTGCAGGCTGCCAAAGCTAGGAAGAAATCATAAATCTCTCTCCCTTCTCTATTACTAAGTCCACATTTTGACAATCGCACAAGTTCTGGATTAACTTTTACCTTCATCTTTGGCCTCAAGAAATTTCCATCCACTAAAACCAAAAAATAACACAAAACAAACATGTTATGTCAACTATAAATAAGATCAAATTCAATAAAGGAAATGATGAAACTGTATAAGAACAGAGTAGCAAACTTGACAATGGAATCACACCTTGGACAGAGTATTCAACTTGCTCATTCTCCTGACTGTCTTTTGCAGAACTGTAATCAACCCCCCAAATACTTGCACATTGAAACTCCATCTTGTTCTCCGTAAGTGTACCAGTCTTGTCTGAGAAAACATATTTAATTTGTCCTAAATCTTCATTAATATTTAAAGCCCTGCATTGGAATCTTGAATTTGATGCTTCGTCATACATTCTGGTGTCTCTAATCATGAAGTAGGCCTGACCAACCCGGACAAGCTCCATGGAAATATACAAGGAAATAGGGATCATGACTTGGAACACTATAACTGACATGAGGAATGTGAAAACAATTTCCAATCCCCATCCAGAATAGTTATAGCTATCTACTTCTCCCTCTGAGACATCCAGTTTCCTATAATAGGGCAAGAGATCCAATTCATCCTTATGGCGCTTTAACCAAACAGCAGCACAAACAGACACAATTGTACATAAAGCTCCGAGAAAGAAAGAGAGCATGATGATCTCCGAGTTCATGCGAGTCTCTAGCCGGCTTCTCTTAGATGGAGCTCCTGAACTGTTGAGCATAGCTTTGGTCTCACGGCCACAATAGACAGCAACACCAAGGGCCCAATTAGTATTCTTTAGTCCACAACCTCGAAGAATAATATTAGAGGATCCTAGTGACAACCTCTTTGCATCAATGTCCAAGTTAGCCTGAAACCCATATATGTTTCTATTGGGTTTCTCACACTTAATCAACCCATTAATTCTCTCCTTGTCAAGCAACTTTGAGAGGGTCTCTTGCTTTGCATACCGAGTCTTCAAATTTGACTCTCCATCTAAATTTATAGTCTGAACATAAGCAACTCCAGTGGGATCACTAGTTGAGAGCAACACAATATCACAAGGTATGGTTTCATTTGCATGAATTTTAATAACTTCCCCAACTCTAATATCCTTCCATTTCTTCTCTTGAAACTGATCATCTACTAAAACTGATGCTAACCTGTTATTCTCAACTTTGTCTGCCCGATTCCTCCTCCAATCCTCATATGCATCCTTCACAGCTGTAACTAGCAGAACAAAGGCTAATGGCAAAATAGAAACTCCCCTCCCAAAAACAGCTAGCTGAGGGAGCTGATTAAGTATGGCAATTATAAGGAAATATATGTAAGCAACTCTATGAAACTGTTCAAACAAATTCCTTGGCAAAAAGGTGAGGACAGAGTATTTCCCTGTTTGAATAGAGTTTCCAGAAAATTCAAACTTCTCATTTGTCTTCACTGGATCATTTATATAAACCAATCTCGCATCCTCATCACTGATTTCCTTCTGGGAGGTGCTGAGAGCTTCAGAATCAGGACCTTTTGATCCATGCCGAACAGGCTTTGATCCTGAACGACTGAAAGTCACTTCCCGGATGGAATTCCTACCAGAGCCCCTAGACTGATTTGATAAAGCACTTCTACGAGATGATGAATTATGAAAAGATTCAGAATTTGAAGAATTCTCAAATGGGCTACTGGAATCCATTACAGAAATTGTTACAGTAGCACTAGAATGAGACTTTGTTTTTGGTAGATCAGATAAACGCTGGAATAGTAGGGAAACTCTTGAGTATCAGGAATTCTAGGAGATGGGATCAAAAGTGGCCACTTAGTAATCATGATCCGAAGAACACAAGGACTCTAAGCAGCTGAGATTCAACTACAGACAAAAACATTGAAAACCCAGATTCTAACTTTCTCTTAAAGGAATTTTAACAACCCCAACACCCACAGACTTCGAAAGATATACACCAACCCAGAACTAGAAATCACCTCAAAACCTCAAAGAAAGGAAATTTACAGGTAGAATTTGCACAGAGAGCTAAATGTCACAACAAAGCCTCTATAATGTCGAAACAAAAATTTGTAGCAGCTAATTCAACTTACTTGCACGTTCAAATGGTCAAACCGTCAAAGGAAAGCAAGACACGGATAGAGAATGGTTGAATAAGAAGAGGGCCATTTCTCTTTGCCATGGAAGCGTCTTTGGCGGGCTGCAATGGTGGTCGTTGTTGAATAGGATGCGTGTTGCTGTGAGAAGTAGAAAAAATTTAAGTTGTAGGAGGTCAAACAGAATAAGGTATTGTGGGGAAGAAGAGAGAGTAACGACGGGGTTTACGAGAAATAAGGAACAAGTCGTATTGGGTGGCGACATCATATGATTTTTGAGCAAAAATGTCAGATATTTTTTTTTCAATGTAAATCAGAATCCTGTGTTAGAAAAGTCCCCTTGATGTTCTTTCTAGAAGGACTGCCGATGGAAATTAATTTTTATTTCTAAATGGGTGTCTGGATTTGACCAACTTGGCGACTTTTTTTTCATTTTCCCTCTCACAGATTACAAATCTTGAAGCTTTGTTAGATAGAGACGGAGGGGGTGTGTGTTCACAGAAACCGAAGAGCAGTTTCGCGTGCCGTTTCTATCTGAATTTACATTTCAAATTTTGTTTTTTATTTTTAGTTTTAAGGCAAGACTTCCCAGATAAAATTGGGATATATATACCAAACACACGCGGTAATATAAGAATGATAAAGAATAATTTAAAAATAAAAAATAAAAAACACACAATTAAAATTATTCAATATACTAAAATTCTAATTAATACCATTGACGAAAATTAAAGAGTGAAACATTTTTACTCTACAGTAAAATGCAAATTGTTATTTTTAACATTTTAAAATGGGGTGTGAAACTTACTTTTGCAAAGGTTTAATTTGTAAAAATTACTTTCTTACAAACGGATTTTATTTTAAAAAAACGAGATTAAAAATTACTTTAAAAAAATATGTTGTTAATGAATGAGAAGTTTATATAATTTGAAGATTTTTTAGATTCAAATTTTTTTATTGTCAATATAAAAAATTGTTAATTAATTTATATTACTTAAGATATATAGTAAATAATTTATATAAATTTATTTTATAATTTATATTAAATAATTATTGACAAATTAATGATCTTATAAAATTTAAATATCAATCAAAGTAGATATTAATCCTTATTAATTATATTACCAACATTATACTAATCATTATTATTTTAGTCATTAATCTAGTAAATATACTAAAAGTTTTAGGTGGGACAAATTATAAAATAGACTCAAGATTCTAGGTGGGAGACATTTTTTATTATGTATTATTTATTTCTCTCTTTTAATTTATACTATAACATTCTTACATAAACACAGGTGAATGTACAGGAGACTTAGCCTTATTTTTATTTATTTGACAAAATTAAAAATTTTGTTTTTAAAATTGCAAGGCACTAATAAAATGATTCATGAATTATAAAAATGACTATAATAATCCTTGAATAATATTCTATTTATATAATTTTATCTTTTTATATATATAATTTTATCTCTAAATAATATAATAGAGAGACAAAATTATATGAATAAAATATTATTCAAGAATTATTATGATAATTTCTGTAATTTAAATATCATTTTACCAATATTATACAAATTTAATAATAAAATTGTTAATTTTGTCATTTTATTTGAAGGTGCCTCTATTTAGAAAAGTAGTGTACCAACCCTTTTTCTTTCAATTTAATTAGGTATCACGAGCCAATAACATTTTAGTTGAAATCGTACGATGTATGTTGTCAACTCTTTGCCAATATACCAATCTTTTAACAAATTCAAGTAACATTTGAATAGATAAATATAGGGCATTAGGGATTTTATCACCCATATAATCAAAATTCTATGCATAACATGTCTGCAAGTAAACATAAGCATATAATTGAAGTATTAGCGCATGCTGAGTCTCAGAAAATGTGTCACACAAGAAGTATTTAGTATATATGAAGAAATGACTTTTTAAAATAAAGAAAAAGATAACTCTACTTTATTAATATGTACCTCATTACAGAAATTTAAGTATGTACGGAGAGTTTCTAAGCCATCATATTTTAATCCCTAATCTGTGTTACGGTATCCACCCAAATCATCGAATACGCCCTTCTAAGAGAACATTTGAATCTAAAGTCCTAATAACATAAGTAAATATTTTTTTTTTTCAATTTGACATAAAAGCTTTTTTATAATGATATAATAATTAAATGATAATCCTCCTTTTAATGATCTAATAAAAAAATCTCTATAATATTATAATAGTCGTATCACCATCATCATTCAAATTTTATTATGCAGTTAGTGTCTGAGAGTAAGAAGAATTTTTATTTTTTTTATTTTCCATTCCAATTCAAATTATAGATAATTTTTTTTAATCTTATGCTAATTTTAAATATATTCTTCTTTATCTATATTAAATAATTTATATACAAGTAAATAATTATATTTCTATAGAAATAAAATACTTATCAACACATATAAATAATATTTAATTTTAATTTAGTAGATAATATTTGGTTAAAAAAATTTACTATTTAAATTTTTACATTATTTTTAAATATCAAATACTAAATTTGATATTTCATAATTTCAATTTTTGAAGTTTTTATCGCTTTTGATTACTTATCATAATTTCAATTTAAAATATTTCTGAAACTTCATAAAAAATATTTCTGAAATGTATATTTTTTTTTGAGATAATATATTAGTTATAATAATGTGTGATTTCTTATTAATTAAAAAATTAAATTTTCTAGTACAAAATAGTTAATTTAAAATTTAAAATAAAATAATTTTATAAATAAATTCACTTGAATATTAATGTATTAAGAAAATATTTTGGGAAAGATGAAAATACTCAAATAATAAATTTAGTTAATTTGAAATATTAATGTAATAATTTTATTAAATTAAAAAAAATATAATTTTTTTTATAATTAATATGAAATTATTCCAATTACATAATCTTCTAATAGATAAATGTAAGAATGATTTGCTTATATTTAAATATTATAATTTATAATCTAAAATCATATTATAAAATACTATTAAATAAAATTAATTAAATATATGCATTATTTAAGATACAAACTAGTTAAATATATTTAACGAGACTAAGAATTTCTTCCCTATGTTGTTGTTACTTGAATATGGACAAGTTGGGCAGTAACAAAGAGAGGGCTGCCCGAATTACTAAATCATTTGTTTTTTAGTTTCACTCAATCACTGATTCAATTAATATATCTCGCTCACATCTTCAATTAGGAATGGCCAATGGGCGATGACATCACTAACTACCAATTTGTTTCCGCCACTTTGTTTAATTCTCTCCCTGTTTTTTCTGCATGACTCTTTTAGGGTTCTTTTTCTACGTTTATTTTATATTTTAAGATTAATTATAATTATAATTTTTTAATTTATAAATTGATCATATATTTGATTTCTCTTAAATAAAATATTATATTTTGATTTTCATAATTTACAATTTAAATCAAATTAGATCCAAAGTAGTAAGTTTTGTCAAATTTGAGTGAAGGTAAGTAGTATATTTTTTATAGTATTAAGAGGATTTTATTTAAAAATTTAAATTAATTATTTTATACAATAATATTTAATTATTTAATTAA
Source organism: Saraca asoca (assembly GCA_026873985.1). NCBI lineage: Eukaryota > Viridiplantae > Streptophyta > Magnoliopsida > Fabales > Fabaceae > Saraca > Saraca asoca. The sequence goes on from JANHAO010000122.1 coordinate 43,816, forward strand.
TAAAGATTCATGCTTTATCATAAATGATATATTATCTTCAAAAAAATATATATTTTAAAAATATTAGAAATATTTTCAATTAAAATTATAATAAATAATCAAAAGTGATAAAAATTTCAAAAAGAAAAACTATAAAATACAATTTAATATTTGATATTTCAAAATAATGAAAAAATTTTAAAGAATGAAAATTTTTAGATAGACATTATTTTCTAAATCAAAATTAAATATTACTAATTATATGTTGATAAGTATTTCATTTTTATATAAATATAATTGTTTACTTGAATATAAATTATTTAATACAAATAAAAAAGAAGATATTTTAAATTAAAAGAAGATTTAAAAAATTCAAAAGTTTTATCTATGACTTTGTTGAAGTGAAAAAGAAAAAAATTAAAAATTAAAAGTTTTCATTATCTCCTGGTAAGAGTGGAAGACACTCGCTACACATTGAGATTTAAGTGAGGGTAAATACTATGACTTTAATAATATTAAGAAGATCTGTTTAAAAATTTAAATTAATTATTTTATATCAAAAAATTTAATTATTTAATAATAAGTATTCATATATTATCATAACTAATATATTATTTTAAAAAAAATATGTATTTTAGATTTTTTTTATGAATTTAAGAAATATATTAAATTAAAATTATAATAAGTGCTCAAAAGCGGATAAAATTTTTTAAAAAGAAATTATAAAATATCAAATTTAGTATTTAATATTTAAAAATAATATGAAAATTAAAAGAATATGAATTTTTAGATATACATTATCTATTAAATCAAAATTAGATATTACTAATCATGTATTGATAAATATTTTATTTCTATATTAATATTGTTATATATGGAATTCGGATCATCCTTGATGGACCAACAAACAATTCGAACGTGATAAAGATTCAACTCGAGAAGCATTCAGAGTGCTAAATCTCCAGCTCACGTCGCAGAGTGGCACCCTTAGCTCGAGCTTGTCCTTGATAGAGGGAGCTCGAGCTGGCCATCCCGAAGGCAGGCACTTCCCAGATCGAATGATTTGGTTAGCGAGGCGTGACTAGTCACCTGAGAGCTCACTAGATAGAAAACTAATTCATATTCTGCCCAGCAGACATACGGGGCCCACCTACAGTAGCTAAATTATAGAATTTAGTCTATCTGTCCTGTCTTGTTTATTAAATGTCTGATATAATAGATTTACTGTATGTACAATTACAATTGTAATCGCATTTCCTCAATAAATACAGGAAGGAGATGAATGTAAAAGAAGGAGGGACGTTTGTATACTGAAACAATGTAGAAATATTCTTAGATCAATACACTATCATGGATATAGGGTCCAGTACCGTCCAGATATGACTGAATTATGTTAAAAACCTTGTGTTTTCCTGTTGCTCTTCTCTCCTTTCTTGCTGCCTTAGCTCATTTACTGTCTTCGAACTAGTTAACAGCTTGAGATACCGAAAGAATCCCCTGTTGGCTGGAGTTTGGATCAGAACCAGATTCCACTGTCAATAATATAATTATTTATTTATATATAAATTATTTAATATAGATAAAATAAGATAGTTTGAATTAAAATAAGATTAAAAAAATTCAAATGTTTTTGTCTGCAACTTGAATTGAAATGAAAAAGAAAAAAAAATAAAAAGAAACACTTTTCCTTTAATTACTAGTGGAAGACACTCGTTGCATAATAAAATTTAAGTGAGGATGAGTGTTATGACTTTTATAATATTATAAAAATGTATAATTGTGATCAATGAAAAAAAATATATAAGTAGTAATGCCTTTTGCTAATGGCATTTGATATTTCTAATTAAAAGGTTTTGTCTTTTTTTATATCCTAAATTTGATTTTGATTCATTTCTTTATACATATAAATTTATTGAATTAGTCACCCCTATTAAAAAAAAAACTAAAACTAAAGTTTTAATTAGCTAGTTGGAGGTCTTCAAAACAACAATGGCCAATCCGAGAAAAAGAAGTGAAAATGAAGAGTTGAATCAACCAATGTGTGAAAGGGAAAAGGAGAGAGGATGATCAATAAAGAAAGCAAAAATAAAGGAATTATAAAGATGTTAACATAGCATAAAAAGACAAAGGTAATTAATTGGATAAACAAAGATCCACGGTAGAAATTACACTGCATCCCTTATCTATGCTTTCAAATAAATTTATCCCTTAATTTTAAAATTCTAACACTATACTCCTTTAAAATTTTGATGTAATTGATTTTATCACCTTTATAGTTATTTTTTATAAAAATTTATTTTACTTAAATCATATAATCTTTTACAACTGAATAAATTAAAGATTTATGAAACAAAATAAAGTTCATAATTCTCACATCAGAAGCACTTCAAATATTGTAAGAGGAGTTTAAATCATACACCAATACCAATAAGGAAACTCATATTTGTTAAGAATATCATGGGCGATTAAAAATAGAGAAACTTCCTCATAAATTAACTTATTTTATCACCAGTAGAAATTTTAAGATTTATTTCAAGATATGTTAAAATCAATCCTTGAAATGATAATTTCTACATAACTTTTATATTGTTTTAATTGTTCTTTTAACCACAATGGTTTCTCCTTCTGTCAAGGGTTCCAAATTTGAGATAAGATGGAGGTGTGCTTTCTTGTTGACATCATTTTTTTCACAAAAGTACACACTAGAAACTAAAAATTGCATTATGTTGAAACATGATTAGGAATTTGATTCATTATATAGTCTTTATTAATACCGATGATGGTTGGAATGAGCCTTGCCTCACATGTGAGATATTCTCTGCTTTGGGCTTAGCAATTAGGTGCGTCAAGTGTGCCCACACAGTTTTGTCATCTTGGGCGAGGGTCATTGCCCTCCTTCTCCCCAAAAGGTGCCTCTACGTTTAGGAAGGACGTACCCCTAACTTATAAGGTACAAAGTCACCCGATTTCTCATCGATGTGGGATGTCTACTCCCTTTCCTCTTTTTGCCATCAACATAAGCCCCCCCAAGTTGGGTTGGCCTGTGTGTGGCGAGGCCTGGGAGTCCCACTGGGCGTGCTAAATAATTATGGTCAGATTGAGCCTTGCCTCATGCGTGAAGTATTGTCTGCTTTGGGCTTAGCAATTAGGTGTGCTAGGTGTGCCCACACGGCTCTTGGGGCAAGGGTCATTGCCCTCCTTCTCCCCAAAAGGTACCTCTGCATTTAGAAGGGGCGTACCCCTACCTTATAAGACAAAAGGTGACCCAACTTCTCATCGATGTGAGATTTCTACTCCATTCCCTCTTTTTGCCATCAACAAATACTATCTTTAAGAACCTCTTCTAAATATAAAGTTTTGTTGTTATTCCAATAGGGGTTGATATGATTATTAAAAACTTATTTAATTTTTCCTTTTATGTTCAAGTGATGGGTCCAAATTATGATCTTATGACTCTGAAATATTACATTATGTTAATGGTAGAATTGCATGTGTTGTCAATAAATCTGGATTTTCTCATCAGCATTGGCATATGGTTTAAACTCCTTCTACAATGCTTAAAGTGCTTCTGGTATGAGACATCATGAACTCCATTTTGTCTTTTAAATTCTTAATTTATTTAGTTATAAAAAATAACATGATTTGTGTAAAACAAATCTATGTAAAAAATAACAGAAGAGATGATAAAATCAATTAAGTTAAAACTTTAAGGGAGTATAGTTTTGGATTTTAAAGTTGAAAGGCATAAATTGATTTGGAAGCATAATTTAGAAGGATTAAATGTATCCCCTTAGTTTTATTATCAAAGTGCATATATAGTTAAAAAGTTATGATGCATTAACACGCTATAATTTACACATTCAAAATAAAAAATAAAATTATGTAAATTTTACATAAAGAATTTAAATACTAATTTTTAGTAGATAAAAAAAGTGTTTGATAAATAATTTTTTAATCAACTTTTAGTTGATTTGTGAGATTTTAGTTGTTTGACTAAATCAATTAATTATTTTGATTGATTGATAAATGACTGTTTGAACCAAATTTTTGGCACTTAAAAAACTAATTTCAAAATGTTAAGAAACTTTTCAATTAATTATTTGATATTTAGGATGTAAAAAGATATTATTACCCTTAATCAATTCAATTTCTGACATATTTGTCTTTGTATATTATTTAATCCTTCCTCTTTTTTCTCTGTAAAAAATTGATAAGAAATATTAATATGAACAATAATAATAATAATAATAATTGGTAATAATAATAAACTCATTTTTATTTAAAATTATCTATTTCTTAATAAAAAAATTATAATACATAACTTTTTGTTTCTTAAAGTAAAATATAATAAATAATAGATTATAATTATTTATTTCTTAAAAAATTTTAACAAGTATAATAAATTATAATTATTTATTTTTTAAAAACTAATAAATATAATAAATTATAATTATTTTATTTTTAAAGAAAAATCTAATAAATAATAAATTATAATGATATTTTTTAGAAGAAAATTTTGATATATAATATAAAATCTACAATATTATTAAAATAAATAATATTCAAATAAATAATAAAATATACCTATATCTTTATATGTCATTTTAAGTATAAATAACTAATAATAATTAATTAATTTGATCAAATATTTTTATACAAATAATTAATATTATTAACTGGTCAAATCAACTAATATAATCAGTTATTAATTAATAATTAATGCAATCAGCCAACAGTTAATGTAATCAGCTGATTGTGAAATAAAATATTGTGTGTGCACATTAAATATGTACATTGAAATTTCCATAACTAAAATTTTCTATAATGCTGAATGTTAAACAACTACTCAACTCCATTGAATTTGAATAAGTGATGGATAATACAAAATGTTTGTGATACAAACCAAATTGTATTGAGTATCAAATAAGAAAATAAACTTTTAAATAATTCATCATAGCATTCGTCTATTGAAGAAAGATGTTTTTTTTTTTTTTCTATTTTGTGATTTCTCTTGCAAAATATTAAATTTACAAGAATTTAAATTGATGACACTTTAAGTTGGTATTAAATAGATCTCCATAAATCAAGAACAAGGCAACTGTAAAAATAATGGAAAAAACATCTCCATTATTTTTATAATTAATTACTACTGTTTTTATTTACCGTTGAAATAGTCATGTTGTTTCTTCTTTTTCCGGGGCTCAAACTAATCATTAGTGTTGTAATATTGTCCTATTCTATTTTCTATCATATGCCGGTGGTTAAAATTGTGATTATCGTCATTTAAATGTATATTATAAGTCAAAAAATTATTTTCTTAATTTTAGAATTTATTTAATGATAATATTAAAATAATTAGTTTATCAAAATATAATAAACAGTAATATTAAAATTTTAATAGTATAATAGGACTGAATAGAAATATTTTTATAGCTTAGGGCCTCGAAAGTTATTAATTTGGTTGTTAATTTCTCAAATTTCCTTTCAAAGGGCTTAAATTAATGTGGGTCATTGTTATAACTACTGAGTGAAGTGTTTAAAATTAGTTTAACATTTGGTTGAGTTAGATCTAAACACGTATTTTGTTTTATTTATTTATTTCTGGCTGCCATGAATTGGATGGTTGATTTACTTGTCCCACACGCTACCTGTCTTTGATTTAATTTGTAGTCGGCCGCGTGCATCTCTCTTCAATGCATTGTGTTGGAGATATACTTTTTAAAAATATAATTATACTCATATTTTTCTATTTTTAAAAATATACTTTGACATTCATTTTTTATATACACTAGCCTCTTTTTTTTTTTTCCTATTTAAGTGTAAAATAAGAAAAATGAGTATATGTTTTTTAGTATAAAAGGATAAGAGTATAATTAGATTAAATATAAAAAAAATGAATATAATTAATTCTTTTTTTATTTTTTGGGCAAAATATCAAAATTTACTAGTAAAAAGTACACAAAAATATATAATTTTATCGGCTAAGGTTGTAATATAAAATATTTTAAAATTTATAATTTCTTATAAACAAATTAAAATTTTCATGAAAAATGACAAATTAATATAACTTCAAGACAAAAATCACTAAGGCAAACGTTATGCAGAATGTGAATTCTCCTCAAAACTTCCAAGAAACGGTAGCACGTTTATCTGATATTGGTTAAAAGTCGGAGTCTTCTAACCAATAAAGTGGAGAGCCTGCGTCAAACCCTAGCTCCTTAGAGACGTCAAGGTCCAACTTGTGATGCTATGAATAATTTCCCCAACCTTTGAGTTCTAGATTATCCAAAACCAACAATGAATGTCAACATTAATTAATTGCAACTATTTCTAATTTTTCATATTACTAAAATTTTCATAATTATTATCAATTATTTTTTAATAAATAAAAAAATTAATTTCTTGATTTTAAGATCTATTCAATCATAATATTAAAATAATTAATTTATCAAAATGTAAAAAAAAAATTATAATATTAATTAAAATCTCAATATTACAATAAAATTAAAAATATTTTCCAGTAAATCAAACTCTTATTAAATAATAAATATGTGAGTTGGCTTCTCATTTGTTTGAATCTCATAAGAATTAATTAATTGGATGGAATTATTTGGAATTGGAATAGAATGAGATTAACAAAGAGAATGAAAATTGAATTGTATGGTTGTTATGCCTAGAATAGCGAAATAATATAGAAACGGTTTGCTTAAAAAATAGTAGCCTTAATACAAAAAATAATAAAGTATTTATTTTATAAAATTTGATATAATTTGACTAATATTAAAATATCTGTTTTACAAATGTTAATTTAATTATTTTTAAAATAATGAAAAGTGTTTTAATAATTACTAATAAAATTATGATGCATATAAACTGAATAACAAATATTATACTCTATGTAAGATTAGCACAAATACTAATACATGAGATCATTTTGATTTTTAATATGAGGGTATTTTTCTAATTTACAAGAAATATAAAGAAACATAATAATAACTAATTGGTACCATTTCATAAAGGACAAATTGACTTTGCATTCACACAGAGTGGAAAAAGCGAATTCTGCTTATCTTACAGAATGGCCATTTATATCAGATAGTGACAAATCAAACAAATGATTAAATAATTTTTATTGCATCTCATAACGAATGCTTAAAAAAGTAAAACTTCTAACGCATCGCGTTGAATGCGGAAGGAAACGCCGTCATTGTGACCACAAGAAAAATCAATTTAACTTGATTTGAAATTCAGTTCAAGAACATTCTTTGTTGTTGAAAAAAAATAATAACACAAGAGAGAAATAATTTCATTTGAGAATAAATTTGATCTGCTATCATTCTAAATCTTATTTATATTATCATTGATTTATGAATTATTATATCATAAAAAATTATTAAAATCATTTTATTGTTGATAAAAATAATTGAATCATTTTTATTTTTTTAAATTGATATTTTTTATTGATCCTAATTTGATGAATAATGAATTATATTAGTGGTTAGCTGATTATGAATTATATATATTGATTTGATTGATTGATAAAATTAATTATTTATGTATAAAATAATATATTATTATATAAATATATTTTATAATTTAGTTGAATATTTTTTTATTTTAATATCATTTTTTATTTTAATATAATATTTATTAGATTAAATTTTCTTTTAAGAAATTAATTATTATAATTTATTATTTATTAATTTTTTTAAAAAATAAATAATTATAATTTATTATATTTATTAAATTTTTTAAGAAATGGATTATTGTAATTTATTATATTTTCTTTTTAAAAAATAAATAATTATAAGACTAGAGCACTACTTTGATCTTTCACAAATGCATATATTTTTAATTTAATTTGCTCTTGTCTAATTTTCTTTCTTAATTTAATCTTGACATTTTCAATTTCTTCTAGTTCTGATAAAAAAGAAAAAAATTAAAGTGATATGAAAGAAAATTTAAATAATCATAATTTGTAGTTTTCCAAAATTTTATATCATGCAGAAAACTATATCAAACTATAATCGAATCTTATGATATCATAATTCTCACAGTATATTCGATGAAGGATAAAGATCTTACCTGGATCCATGATTTCTTGATCAATGTTCTTGTGAGAATTTTCCCCTCTCTTCCTTATTCTTTTTTTGTATCTTTGATGGTGAAGATACGATCCTTTTCTCTTCTGTTATATTTTTCTCTTATGTTATCTCTAACTGCAGACAACTATTTATAATGAAGGGAGAGGAGAGGGAGTTATATTTTAAAATTCAAAATTAACC
>JANHAO010000123.1:0-50593 GCA_026873985.1 Saraca asoca
GGGATTTTCCATAATTTTTCATGTATTAGAAATCCTCACCAAAGTGGGCTGGTAGAGTGATGGCAAAAAGGTTAGTTATGAGCATCAGTCATGGGCCTATTGGATCCCTACTTCTTGTACATATTTTTCAATATAAATAGATATGCCTGACTCATTATAAAACCTGGCTTCACAATTCTCTCTCATGAGAGGCCACAGGACTTTACAACTTGAATATTCACCAAAACAACTACAATCAACAACCCTAGAGAGGCAAAGCAAGGGTACAACCAAACTATGGAACACCCAAGTCAAAACACCAAAATACAGAACTGCCTAGGTCTGAATTAGCATCAGATCATTCTGTAAACAAATCACCACTAAACACAAAAACTAGAGCTACCCAGACTACAGCAACCTAGTAAATTGAACTAAATGGCTTTCAACAGAACCAAACCAGCGAATGCAGTAACCACAAAGAAATCATGAAAGTTGGAGCAAAAATTACTTCCATACCACTAGAACAGCAAACATTGATCCGGTTCAGATTCTGGCATCAGCCAAATGTCACCAACAACCAACAATATAAACTAAAATGCAGCAAGCATCTGAAAAAAAGTTCCCCCAATCCACAAACCAGTATAATGAAGCTCCAAACTACTCCAAACTAAATAAAATAAAATAAATTGGAATAGATTTACCACCCACCAAATTGTGCTTCAGTGAACAAAATGACTTCTCCAAACTAAACCAACACCACCAAATCAGAAAGGAAGACTTTCAGAAGGTGCCAGAGATGCTGCAGCCAGAGGAATGTTCCCGGAAACCACCACACATGCAGCAGAATCTTCTGCGTGTGGTTCTCATGGGCCACCACAAAACCATGAGCGTGCTAGATGCACTGCCTAGAAAGAACCACCAGCCTCTGATTGTCCTCTGATCAACCCAATTCAAAATTTCGGTCACCGAAGCTACTTGAAATGCCCTAACATAGCCTTGTTGATCGGAATCAATGGCATCAAACCCTCAGCTACAGCAAGAAGGCACTGCCAATAGCAAACTCACAAAACAAAACCTGTCTCACCAAAGTGGATCAGCCCAAACCCCAAACCAGTGATCACACCTTGGTCGCAAAGGTCTTGTCCTCCAACACCGTCTTATAGAAGGCCTGACCCTCGTCCCACTCCCATCATTGAGTTGAAAATTTCAAAAACTCAAAAACATCTGTTTTTTTTTTTTTCTCTTTTTTTTTTAATTCTTTCCTTCATCAAAACTTTATCATCAACAACAATGAAAGATAAATAAACCTAAAAAATATCCACTAGAATGGCAACAATCAAATAACTTACAATAAGAACAAAACTAAACCTAAAATCTACATTAGCAATTGAACCTCTTTGAGGCTACTGAAAGTGGTATAACTCACAAGACCTCAAGACAAATGGTACCGTTCCGATACCATATTGAGAAAATAATTAAGCTGTAGGAGGGGGAAGAAGTAGAGAAGCTGAGAGAGTTTGAGAGAACTCTAACATATTATAGAATCATATAAGACGATTGAATTCTATAAAACTTAACCCTAACAATCTATTTATATAGAGCTACTACAAAACACAAATACACAAGTACTCTAATATCTTTGAACTTTGATGTACTACAAGCAAGCCCATAACACAACCTAAGCCCATAATATAACATACTAGTATTACTTTCTAACAACAAGGAAGAATAAATGACTAGAAGATAAGAAATCCTAAAAAAAAAATGTACAAAACAAGTTTTGACAACCAAAAAGAATTGCGCAAGTTTAAAAGTTCAAAGTCCAACACCTGAAAATGTGAAATTTGGGTAAATTTGCTAGTGTATTAACATAAGTAATTGCCAATAGGCTATGAGAAATAGATCTGATAGTAAACAATAAAGTATTCTAACCCATGCAGCAGCAAAGAAAACATACTAAGCCTTGATAAAGAGATATAAGTTATTATTTATTTATTTTGATTGAAAAGGAAACTTTTATAAACAGAAAAGAGAGTACATAAGAAGAGGATAAAAATCCTTAAAATAAAAGAAGAAACAAAATTAACACAACTGCTGCCCAATTTCTATGCAAATATGATGCCCAATTTCTATGCAAATATGACAAACTCAACCCTCAAAAGTAACCATTGGCCTGTAACAAAGAACAAACAAAATCCTATCCCACATCAAGGCACTTGACTAGGCCTGATTTCAGAAAATTCAAGCATTTCTTTAACCAAATGCACCCAATGACAACAAATCGATCATGTAAACAAAAAAAGATTCTCATCATTGCAACTTGAAACAAAACACACCAAGTTTTAATAGAAAGTCATGATTCACAAACAATTAATACCATCAATCCAAAACCAACATGGTGGAATAATATAGATAGTTTTAGAAACGAAAAGGAATGCTTTCAGCAGAACACTTTGAATCAATTTAGGATACCTTGTGATTGTCCATTCCCCTGAAACTTAGAGAAATACAAAATGGGCAACCACCAACATTTGTGGGGGGGACCTCAAGTACTTGCCTACCAGCCATGCTGCAGAACCAAATAAGAGACCACCGGTAACAATATATAATTCTCAATTTCCAAAGAATAAATTCATTTTAAAAGTATATTGACTCCAGACATCAAATGTAAAGGCAAATAAAGAAAAAGTATGATTGGGAAGATTGATAATGTTAAGAAATGCCTTTTATTGGGCCTGATTATTAGTTTCCAAGTTTCTATTATTTTCCTTATTTTGTTAGGATTTATTATTATACTAGGACTCTGTTTTGCTGTTGTATTAGATATAAATACATACATTGCACATAACATAGGTTAAAGATTACAGCTTCTGCACTCTCTTCTTCTGTGCTCTCTTTCTCAATTACTTGGTATCAAAAGCAACTTGATTCCTAGGGCAACAACAAAACAATTTACACCTCTCATTTTCTTTTCTTTTCCGTGAATCTAACTTTTCTTGTTTGGTAAATATCTCAAGGTCTAATCGGCTCTTAGTTTCTCAAACCCCCCCCCCCCCCTTTTCTTCTCTTCTTTGTTGTGCAACCTAAGAATTGGTTGTGGGTTGTTGAATTAAAGGCAATCCAAGGGAGGATCGTGGCTGGTTTAGGTGCGAGTCAGGGGTGCCTAACATACAACAGGGTAGTGAAGAATTTTGGTGATCCAGGTACTGTCATGCAGATCAGATTTTTCTGCCAAACGGGGTCAAATATTCTGTTTTTGGAGCAAATGTGATGCACCAATGATTCCTAATGTGAAATTGACAGCTAAAGATGAAGAGTTGTTGGCAATCATGAGAGATACAGAAGAATAGTAGGCGAACTTAACCAACTTACAGTAACTTGCCAGATATTGCCTTTTCTGTGAGCGTAGTTAGTTAATTTATGTCCTCACCCAGTAGTACTCATTGAGATGCTATCTACACCTTCTAAAGTATCTTAAAGGTACACCTAGATGTAGAATTCTTTATAAAGGTGATAGACATTGCAGGGTGTAAGGATTTTCTGATGCAAATTGGGCAGTCTCTCCAATTGACAGAAAATCTACTACTGGCTACTTTATTTTTGTTCAAGGGAACCTAATCTCCTGGAAGAGTAGGTAACAAAGTGTTTTAGCCCGGTCTATCGCAGAATCTGAATATAGAACCATGGCACAAGCTACATGCGAACTTTTGTGGGTTTATCATCTTCTAGAGGAAATTGGAATTCAATGTTCAAGCCCCATGCAACTGTGGTGTGACAACCAAGCTGCTATGCAAATTGCTAAGAATCAAATGTTTCATGAGTGTGCCAAACATATAGAGGTGGATTGTCATTTTATTTGAGAAAATTTGCAACATGGATTGATTTCTCTCAAGCATGTTAAAACTGGGGAGTAATTGGCTGATGTGGTTACTAAATCGTTACCTGGGAATAGGGTTACTTATCTCTGTCCCAGCTTGAAGGGGAGCATTAAGATAGGGCTCTTATTGGGCCTGATTATTACTTTCCCAATTTATATTGTTTTCCTTATTTTGTTAGTATTTCTTATTATAATAGGACTCCGTTTTGTTGCTGTAATTTATTAGATACTGATATATATGCTGTGCCTAACCCAGTTTAAAGGTTACAGCTTCTACACTCTCCTCTTTTGTTCTCTCTTTCTCAAATAACAGATAACAATGAGTAAAATTAACATCAAGAAGAAAAGCTCGGAAAAGAAATTAGACCTTAGGTATCGCTGATAATTCTGGGACTTCTCAGATTCAAATAAATAAAGATATGATCCTGAAAGCACTAAGAAACAGGAGTGCCACGTAGCTACAGAATTACCAATTCCCTGTAAAATGAAATTTATTTGCAGTTTTCTGGTGCCATAAAACAGTTTTAAGAAAACCAAATACATATTAAGCATAATTTATACAGATTTGAGAATATACCCCCCAAATTAAAATTCTAGCATCAGCAGTGAGATCTGCAGGACTCCAAGGAGCCAATTGAGCTTGGATATCAGAAGTAGGCTGACTACAGGTTTTTATTGTCCCGTACAATATATTTAACAGCTCCATCATTCTCCAATGTCTCTCTGGAGAAAAGTGAATGCCAACATTCGGCACTTGAACAGAAATTCGAGTTGATGGGTAACTAGGATGAGGCACTTTTATCTGGAATAAACAGGTAGAAGCATGATTAAAACAATTTTTTCATAAGAAAAAGAAAAAATTATTAAAAGAAGGAAGAAGGGCACATTAGAAGAGGATAAGCCATCCTCAAAAGAAAGAAAAAACTAAAAAGGTTAAACCTACAGGAAATAAAACAAAGAAAACCACCTACTCTAAGTTCTAGAACAAATTCCCAATCCATTTGCAAATCAGCTAAACTTATCATTCAAAAGAAACCATGAGCTTTAAGCAGTGCAGTGCTACTAGGTATGCTCATTGCAATCAGGTAACAAACATACCTGATCAACAAGTACCGTGATTCCACACCTATCAATGATAGAATAGAAACTTTCAACTCTATTCACAGTGGCTGACACCATCAGTTTACTATCATAATGTAATTTCTCCAAACTGCAGCTCCAAAAGTCAGAGCCACTGTCGGAAAAAAAAGCTGCAATATCACGTCCAGAAATATAAAACCGAGAATAAAGATTTTGCTTCTGCTGATCAGACTGACTTTCCTGCAACAATACTTGATCATTAAAGACAAGGCCAAGCACAATCAAAATCTCTTGCATCTCAGGAAGCATACCTCAGTGTGCAGAGTAAAATGGCCAAAATCCAAAAGAAAATGACTATGACATCTGGACAAACCACCAGTTCTGAGAGGAACCCTAACTTTTGGAGCATCAAGATCAACGTCAAATGCAAATCTGAAAATCAAACAGAAAGAGAGATCATATACATGTGCATGATACATCCTATCCACTCTGAATATTCTCTGGAAGAATCAAAAGTTCATGAAGTTGGTCTTAAGTAAAAAGTGCCTTTTAAATGAAAAGAAAATTATATACATGTATTTTTTTCCTGCACCCATCTAATGAGAAAAGGCTGGGGTGTTGTTTAGTTTCATGGTATACATACAATGAATCAACTAAAACTCAGTTCTTAAGATGAAATTTACATATGTATAAGCAGCTACTAAATGCACTCATAACACAGAAAAAGCTAAAGGATGAATCACTGTCTAAACCAACCACAAAGCACCATCATTGGGTAATCTGTGTTAGTAAGCTTGCGGTGCCATGAATGCTGTGAGATTTGAAGGAAAATTCCAGCTTGCATTATGCAGAATATCTGCTTGAACAGAATGAAAAAGCCATAATAGCAAGAGGAAATCCTAGGAGTCAATCAGGAGTTCTATTCACACTGTTAATTTCATTCTTGGCTCCTCTATGATTTTGGGGATATTTTACTATTATGACTTTTGGGCAGAGATTTTTTGTTTTCAGTTTGATCCAGTAACTCTATCAGTCTTCCAATGCATTTAGGCTGGGCAATCACTTGTCAATTTTTTAATAATTATTGTGTTATAAGAATTCACCAACATATATTAATATATAAGTGAATACAGATGAGGAAAACCAGAAATCCACCTAGAAGTACTTAAATGCAGAAACAGAAAATAACAAGTATAAGATAAATGGAGCTTTTCGATCCACAAGATATTAGCAAAGAACCCATTAGAAAAACCCACTACAGGAACCCAAAAAGAGATCTTATCCAGATAAAAAATAAAAAATATCTAAAAGGATACCTCTCCATCCCATGTAATCATAATTTTTGTCTAATAAAATTATTGTTTGCCATAAAAAAAAAATGTTATTTGCTGCATATGGTTGGAGAGTGGTGGGAAGTAATATTTAGTAAATAAGTTATGTCATGTGCTTGCTTGCAGTGCATCCACAGTCAAGGATATTTGAGTCTTTGTGTTTCATTTTTTATATAGAAAAAGAAATATTATTAGGATAAAATTACAAGAAAAGAGGATAAGCAATCCTCAATAGAAAGGGGGGAAAATTAAAAAAAAGAACCCAATGATTACAATAAAAACACCATGTAAACCATCCCATCAAAGATCAAGAATAGACTCACAATTTCTTTGCAAGTCTGTCAAACTTATCTCTCGAAAGAAATCATGAACACTTGACTTAGGACAAAAATGGGTCAATCACAACTACCTTTGGATTTTCATAATTATCATGTATTTTCCTAGGCATTATTTTTAAGGATTTTATTCTGTTATTTAGAGTAATTTTAGGATAAATAATGTAGAATTAGAATCTTAGTAGGATACTATATTGGTTAGGAGTGTTTTAGAAAGATATTTAATTGATGAGGAAGTCTTGTCGTGCCTATAAATAAGGCAACAATGTGAAAAACAAAATAGATCATATATTTCATATTTTAATTATATTAAAGGAGTTTTCCTTCCTTCTGGTGCATTCCAAAGTTATTTTCCTAGTGCATTCTAGGTCATCAACTAGAAGGATATATAATACTCACGTTCACACTTCCATCTTATGTCAACACTATATCATTCTAAGTCTTGCAAATCTGTGTGTTTCTTAGTAGCTCTATATAAATAAAGCATTAAGGTTATGAAATTCTATAGTGTATTTCTGTTCTCTCCTACCTTTCTCTATAGTTTCTCTACTTCCTCTCCAACTACTCTAACCCTAAATATTTCTCAATCGAGAGAAATGCCAAATTTTTAAACACAACTACATTGCTGCCTCCTTTCTGAGATAAAGTCATCTATTTGGCCACTCTGCCATACCCAATTAATGGTTTTATAGAGGGTTTCAATGTTTTTTTCTTTTTTGGATAGAAAAGAACACTTATAAACAAGGGAAAGAATACAAGAGAAGCAGATAAGGAATCCTCAAAAGTTAATACAAGATTCCTGACCAATTTCTACGCAAATCGGACAAACTCAACCCTCTAAACAAACCATTAGCTTTCATCCAAAGAGAAGCAACAAACAAAATCCTGTCCCCCAAAAGGACACTTGACTGGGTCTGATTTCTTAAAATTTTTAGCATCTCTTACAAACCAAATGTACCAAATAACTGCAAAACAAGCACCATCCCATAGAGCGTTCTTATCTTTATTCCCACCAAAATTCCTAAAATTAATACGTAAAAAACAACCCAAATTTAAAGGGCAAACCCAGTTGACATCAAATAAAGAATATAATTTGGTCCAAATCTCCCAAACCAAATCACAATGCAGAAATAAATTAATTTTGGTCTCTAAATTCTGGTAACACATCACACACATATACACATAGGGTTTCAATGTTGAACAAGAGAAGCAAGATTTGCTTAGTTGATGTATCTTCCCTTTCTTCCAAAGAAAAAACAAAGAAAGATATCTCTTACATGTTTCCCACGTTTTGGTGTTTTAAGGCTCCCACTTTTCTATAATATTCCTTCCATTACCAAAACAGATGCTAGAAGGTGTTAATTTCTTCTGTTCTGTGGATCAATGCCAATGTTGACAAGCAAAACTACCTTGCGCTCAGTTTTCCAACATAAATCTTTATGTTTTCTTAGTGCGGATTATAAATTTGTTGCAAATGCCAGATCAACAAAAGAGGTCCAAACAACAACATGCAGAGATTGAGAAACCAAACACATGAAAAAGCAGAGAAAGAGACTGAAAGGAAATTGAGTGATAACCTTCTTTTTTCCTCTAAAACCATTTGAAACTGCTCTTGTGCTCTACGTGTCACCTTCTCAAACTTCATCTGCATTAGCATTTAACAGTTAGAAGAAAGAAAAATTGGCCCACAAAGGATGGGATTCTATTCAATGACTACAAACGAAAAATATTTCCTACACCAATTTTTTTAATGTTGTCTGAGACCAAATTTTTATAGCTTTATGCCTTTCATTAATACTATATTTTTTGACCCAAAAAAAGAAAGATATTATTAGGACAAGGAAGAAGATTACATTGAAAGAGGATGAGCAATCCTCAAAAGAAAGAAAAACTTAAAAGACTAAAGTTACATAGAAATAAAACCTAAGAGAAACCACCCAATCAAAGTTCTACAACAAATTCCTAATACTTTTGCAAATCAATGAAACTTGTCCCTCGAAAGAAACCGTGAGCTTTAAGCCAAGGTGAAATAACAACCATATTCTTATCCCCAAACCAAGAACAAAGGCTGAAATTGCACTTTAAAAATATAGCATTCCTCTATTTCAGTGTATTTTTTCCATAATTATCTGGGGTTCCAACTAGATATGCTTCCATTATACTAGGCTTCACTTCTGATAATGGTCTCTTAATAAAACCTGTTTTTTTCTCTACAAAATAAGTTTAACAAGAGAGGACAGATACAAAGAAGGGGAACAATCTATCCCCCAGAAGATAGAAACAAACAATATATAGCAAGAAAATAAAACAAAGCATCAGAGTCGTTCCAGACATGTCAAGGAAGCCTTTAAAAGACCTTGTTATTCATCATAAAAATGGAACAAGTCGTCAGGCAATATTTATTTAGTCCTTTAACAAATCATGCTTCACTTCTGTTCCAAAATGTTTTGTACCAATTTTATACTCAAATCTCAATGTGACATCAGTTATACACTTAGCTAAATAACACCCGATAGATTCCATCAAAAAATATAATCCCTAACGTAAGTGACTGCAGAGAAAATAATCAGGGTTTAGGAGGAGGAAGAAGTAGAGACTAGAGAGAGTTAGGGAGAAAACCTAGATATAATATAGAAACAAATGAGACGGCTGAATTTCATACAACTTAACCCTAATGCTCTATTTATATAGAGCTACTAAGAAACACAAATACACAAGGACTCTAATAACTTTAATATTTTGGTGCATCACAAGCAAGCATATAACATAATTACTAATATTACTTTCTAACACTCAGCTTGTTACATAAATTTGAACTCTCAAAAAATGAAATGCAATAAAACATAACTATAAAGAAAACTTGACAAACTTCAAACTTCAAACTTCAACACATCACAACCTGAAACAAGTGCAGCAAACAACAGAATAGAAGCTCCATCAATCCCCAAACCAGAAGAATTGATTAAACCCAAACTTCAAATCACACCAAAGATTCAACACTTGAATCTTCACCTAAACGAGCACATTAGTTTCTGTTTTCCAGAGTTAAGTAGCACCCAATTGAGCCAGAAGAGTTTTAAAATCACCATATCATCCATCAAACCTCATACAGTGTCAAAACCCACCATATAAATGAGTCCACAGCACCAAAAAAAAAAATGCCCAGGTCTGAATAGCATCAAATCATGCAAAACTAGGAAATAATTAGCCAGAATCAAGACTTTCTAAAGCTAATATCACCTCAAATCACATAAAAACACACAAGATAGAGTTCACATCACACAAGCAGTGCCCAAAAAGCATGCTAAAATGGAAAAATAGTGAACTTGTAATACTTTACCAGAGCTCCAGCCTCTGCCGCTTGTCACCCAGAAAGCTAAAACAAACCTACAGCACCCCCAAGCAGCAACCATGAGATTAGCACCAGATTTACCCAAAGACCATGCACCAGCTATAAATCAACATCTCCAGTTATTACTATCACCAGAAAATCTCACCACCAGCGTCATTAAACCAACCACCACCATCGGATCTGATTGCAACACTACTAACAAGCAACCAACTCTGGATTGCTCTCAAATCGCAAAAACAGAGAAGAGCATGTTGCCCTCTCAACACCATCCACCGGAGTATCGCCAGGCACCATCAGACTTCCAGTGGAGTTGCCAGAACCCAGTCACCACCTCTATCCACTAGGTCACTGCCAATCAACACCAACAGCCACCTTCCAAGCCACACAAGAAGAAATGTAGTGTGTTCTCTCTCTCTCTTTTTTATTTAATAATCCAAATAATGGATCAGGCACAGCAGATAGATAAAAAAAGGAAGGAAACCTAAATTTATCCACAAAAATAACTCAACCATTTCACAAGTTGACAGAAGCGGAACGCCCACTGGGCCTCAAGGTGGATAATACTCCTCTAATACTATGTTGAGAAAATAATTAAAGTTTAGGAGGGGGAAGAAGTAGAGAGACTAGAGACAGTTAGGGAGAAAACTCTGATATATTATATGTTAGTGAATAGGTTAGTTAAAGTGATAAGCCTATGATTGGATAAGTAATAAACTTATGTAGGATAAGCAATAAGCCTATGTAGAACAAGTTTATATTGGTCAATAAATTATAGACCTATTAGGACTCTATTTCTTATACATATCTTCAATAAAAATACATATATTTGACTCATTGTTGAGCACGGCTTCATAATATCCTCTCTCTCTCCCCCTCTTAACATGGTATCAAAGCCCTCTAAACCCTAAATACTTTCGCACTTCCCAATCTAACCAAACAAAACTCATCTTTTCTCTTCCTTCTTTTTCTTCTTCTCCTTCTTTCTTCTTTTAATGCCATGAGTCATGGCGGTTTCTACCTAGCGGCAATTTTCAGATTGCATGCTTGGCAGTAAGTACCCAGCATCTGGATACAGTATATGCGACAACTAACAGTCTCCAATTTTGGCAAAAAATTGGATCTATCTAGAAGCACATGCACAGGAGTTCAGATCTGTCCAGAAGGTTTCGCACTGCGTGAGGCAAAGAAACACAAATATGGGTTGACAGGACAGTGGATCAGCAGACAACGGACCCCCTGGGCGGCACATATAGCACACACGCTCAATTCTGAGTGGTGCGTGAGGACCACGAGCAAAGAACTCAAGCGGCGCGTGGCAGTGTAAGGAACTTTCTGGCGACACGCTTCCGCCTACAGTTTCTTTGGCAGCCAGCACACCTCCCTGTGTGGTCAGATTTTCGGTTTGGAAAGCTCAGCTACAGCTTTTCTATTTTTGTACAATTCTGGTGCTTTTTTTTCTGATTTTTTGGTTGGATAATCTGTGATGGCTGACCCCACTTCTGATCTAAGTAGCAAAAACAAAAATCAAGCCTTTGAGGATGAAGAAAAATCAGGATGCAAAACCCTCTTTCCATATCTGATCCCAACATCGGCTAGAATTATTGAACCGAAGTTGGATGCAGAAGGCCGATAGTATCTTGCTTGGAGAAGAGCTGTTAAATACTTCTTTGAGGGGATTGAAAAGGCAAATCACCTTACCTCGGATCCTCCTACAAACGGCACTGAAGTTAAATGGATGGTGGAAGACTGATGTTTGTTTGGCCTCTTGTGTAATACATTGGCAAGTGAAGTCAAGGACAATACTGTTCATTGTAGAATAGTCAAGGACTTGTGGACTTGTCTTGAGAGGCTATACTCAAGAAAAGATAATCCGCATCAGATATACACCTTATGTGTATCATCGTTTCAGCCTAATGGAAAAGGTAAAAATATTTTACAAATATATTCTAATGTTAATCATCTCTTTGAACAACAAAGTGCTCTTATTCTTATCACTATGGACATTGAGGCAATGCATACTCAGTGAGAACAATGGGGAGCTCTATGTTTTCTGATGGCTCTACCCCTTGAACTTAACACTGCTTGTCAACAAATCCTAACCAGTTCTGAACCACTCACATGGGGTAAATACGTTTTATCGTGTTTTTTGAAATGTCAGAGATGTGCCTCCTCAATCTACAACTCCTATGAGTCATCTACCTTGATTGGATTCAGTACTAGAGAGGGTCGTGGTAGTAGTAGAGGAGGAAAAGGAAGGGGAAGCGATTCTAATAATACCCACATCTGTCATTATTGCAAAGAACAAAGTCATATCAAGAGATATTGTCTCAAGTTAAAAAATGCACCACCTCAATTCACATATACTACAACTAGCACACCTGCATCAGAGTCTGAGCCTGCTCATGGAATATTCATATCTAAAGAGGAGTATGCTTGATATCTTCAACGCTAAGCCTCTCAACAATCATCACCCATCCAATCCACTACCACTATGGTTCAAATAGGTAATCATACTGCATGCCTCTCCAGTTCCAATGCTAGATGGGTTACCGATTCATGTGCTATTGATTATATGACAGGTAATATAAGTATCTTGTTTTCTGTTCACAACTCCTCTACCTCCTATGTTACTTAAGCTAATGGGTCTACTGCTTCTGTCGTTGGAAGTGGTACAGTTAATGTTGCGCCTAATATTTCTTTATCCAATGTTTTATATGTTCCTAAATTCCCATTCAATTTACCTATCGTCAACCAATTAACATGTACCTATAATTGTGGCATTTTCCTTTTTCCTGGTTATTGTGCTTTTCAGGATCTTTTGACAAATATTTTTGATAGAGGATATGAATCTGGTGGATTGTAAGTGCTTGACAAAAAAGTTCCTCAACCAATTGCTACATCTGCTACCCAGACTCTACATCAGTTAAGTTGTCACCTGGGTTATCCTTGTTTAGCATCTTTAAAAAAATTGGATCCTAGTTTAAGTTTTGTTTCTACTTTAAATTGTGAGTCATGTCAGTTTGCTAAACAACATCGTTAGTCTTGCATTCCTTGAGTCAATAAATGGGTTGCAACCCCTTTTGACTTAGTAAATTCAGATATTTGAGGTCCTTGTCTTCTTATTTCCAAATTTGGTCGTTATTTTGTTACTTTTGTTGATGACTATTCGAGAGTTACTTGGCTATATTTGATGAAAAATCGATCAAAATTGTTTAACATTTTTTGTGCCTTTCATGCCAAAATTAAAAATCAATTTCAAACACTTGTATGCAACTTTCAAAGTGAAAATGCTAAAGAATATTTTTTAGTAAAATTTTCTTCTTATTTGTCATAGTACGGTATAATTCATCAATTATCTTGTGCAGTTACTCCACAACAAAATGAAATAGTTGAAAGAAAAAATCATCACCTATTGGAGGTAGCTCATGCTCTCATTTCAAATGAAAGTACCTGAGGTGTTCTGGGCAGATGAGGTTGCTACAGCATGTTTTTTGATCAATCATATGTCATTTTAATTCTTGACGGGCAGGTATCTTATTCTCTTTTGTTTCCTTCTCTGACATTATTTTCTCTCACTTCATATGTTTTTGGCTACATGTTTAATTTAGGACCATTGTCCTCAAATTTCTAAGTTAGATCCTCGATCTTTGAAATGTGTCTTTCTTGGATATTTCATACTCAAAAGAGGTATTGATGTTATTCCCCTAAATTAGGTCGTTATGTTGTTTCTCCTTATGTTAATTTCTTTAAGTCCACTCCATTTTTTGGATCCTCTAAGTCTTCTTGCTCTACGTTAGATTCTAAATTTGTTGATGAATATTTCCTTATGCATTCCACTGCTCAAGATTCTCAAGTCTCTTCCACTAAAACTTGGACTTCTCCCATTAAGCATATTTACTCTCGTAGAGTGCAGGTACCTGATGCAATTTGTCCTTATACCATTACTAAGACATCAAGTAGAGCACTTATTACAAACATCCCATCAACTTCATCTTCCCCGTCGGCTTCTTCCTCACAAGGTCCGCTTCCTATGTGCTCTGATCTTGATTTGCCTATTACTCAACAAAAAGGTATTCATCAATGCACTCTACCCATAATCACCCTTATCTTCTTTCTACCTTTGTGTCTTATTCATCTTTACCTGTCTCGTCACAATGCTTTATTGCCTCATTAGATATTATTATTGTTCCTAAGTCAGATTCAGAGGCACTTTCTCACGATGGGTGACATGCTGCTATGGAGGAAGAAATGATGGCCCTTGAAGCTAATCAGACTTGGGATGTTGTGTCTTTACCACATGGTAAGCAACCCATTAAGTGCAAATGGATGTTTACTGTGAAGGTTAATCTAGATAGTTCTATTGCTTGATTGAAAGCTTGCTCAGTGACAAAGGGGTATGCTCAGACTTATAGTATTGATTATTCCAAAAAAAAATTTCCCATGGCTAAGATTACTTCTGTTCGTTTATTTATCTCTCTTCCTGCATCTCAAAACTAGGTTCTTCATCAACTTGATGTGAAAAATGCTTTTCCCCACGATGATCTACTTGAGGAAGTATATATTGAGCAATCACCTGGTTTAGTTGCTCAGGGAGAGTATGAAGAAGACAAAGTGTGCAAGTTGAAAGTCTTTGTATGGATTGAAATAGTCTCCTCGGGCCTAGTTTGAAAATTTTAGTGATATGGTCATGGAATTTGGAATGCAGAAAAGTGATCATGATCATTCTATTTTCTATATACAATCAAATTCTAGTTGTATTCTTCCGCCTGTCTATGTGGATGATATTGTGATCACTAGCAGTGATAGTTTGGGCATTTCAAAATTGAAGACTTTTCTACAAACCAACTTTCAGACTAAGGACCTAGGAGCACTTATTTACTTCTTGGGTACTGAGATTGCCTAAAATAAGCAAGAAATTTTCTTGTCACAAAAAACATGTGCTTGATTTTTTTGAATGAAATAGGTTTGCTTAGGACCAAACCATGTGATACCCCTCTAATTCCAGATGTTAAGCTTGGATTCAAAGACAGATAATTACTAGAAGACCCAGAACAACACAGACGGTTAGTGGGAAAATTGAACTATCTTACTATTACCAGGCCTAGTATCTCTTTCCCAGTTAGTAAAGTAAGCCGTTCATGAATTCTCCAAGAACCCCTCATTGGAATGCAATTATTCACATATTAAAATATTTGAAGGAAGCGCTTGGGCTGGAATGTTATACAAAAATCATGACCATTGTAGAGTAGAAGGCTTTTCTTATACAAACTAGGACTATGGACCGCAGATCTACTTCAAGATATTTTGTGTTTGTTGGTAGAAATCTTGTATCTTGAAAAAAGTAAGAAACAAGCTATTATACCTCAATCAAGTGCAGAATCTAAATATCGGGCTATGGCTCATATTACATCCGAACTTGTGTGGATTTCTTACCTTCTTCATTAACTTGGGATCAAGTCCTCTAGATTTATGCAGTTATGGTGTGATAATTGGTTGCCACTCACATTGCTACAAATCTAGTTTTTCGTGAGCGAACAAAGCATATAGAGGTTGATTGTCATTTTCTTAGGCAGAAACTCCAATGAAGAGCAATTGATCTTAAGCATACCAGAACTGGTGATCAACTTGCTAACTTATTTACTAAGGCACTTCCGGAAAAATAGGTTAATTATATTTGTAACTAGCTGCGCATGTTTGATATCTATGCTCTTAACTTGAGTGCAAGTGTTAGTGAAGAAGTTAGTTAAAGTGATAAGCCAATGATTAGATACGTAATAAGCCTATGTCGAATAAGTTATAAGCCTAGATAAGTCAATAAATTATAGACCTGTTACGACTCTATTTCATGTACATATCTTCAATATAAATACAAATGCTTAGTTCATTGTTGAGCATGGCTTCATAATATCTGCTCTCTCTCCCTCTTAACATTATAGAAACAAACAAGAAGGCCATATTTCATATGACTTAGCCCTAATGCTCTATTTATATAGAGCTACTAAGAAACACATACACAAGGACTCTCATATCTTTGATCTTTGGGAGCATCACAAGCAAGCCCATAACATAACCTACGTACTAATATTACAATCTAACAGTGACAAATATTCAATGTGAAGCTAGTAAAAAAGCTTATAATTTAAAAAAAAAAAAAAAGAAATATTACTAAAGAAAGGAGAAAAAAAAATATAAGAAATCCTCAAATGGAAGGAGGAAAAGTAAAATTTACAATACAACACCAAGAAAACCATCCCATCAAAGATCTAAAATAGACTTCCAATTCCATTGCAAATCTATCAAACTTATCCCTTAAAAGAAACCATGAGCTTCAAGCCAAAGCGAGGTGACGAACAAAATTTTGTCCCAAACTAACACCATCAGTTGATATAGCTATTTAAAATTCTAGCATTAATTTTCCACCATAAACAACATAAAACAGAAAGCCTTGCAACATCCCATATTTTTCCTTATTCCTCCTAAAACCACAATATCTAGCAGCAAAGAACTGTCCAAAATAGCTGGACAAACCCATGACACCCCCAACAAAGAGAAAAGCTTGTTCCATAACTACCAACCATCTCACAATGCAAAAACAAATGACTATTGGTCTTTGGATTACTAGACCATAACATACACATATTGGGAACAAATATTTGAGGTCTACACATCTGTAACATATCATTAGTATTAATCTCATTCAAAACAACAATAGAAACAAAAACTTCAACTCTACAAGGAACCTTAAGCTTCCAAAAAGAATTAAGAAAACATAAATTAAGATTGGAAGGGTTTCGGACCAAAGAGTTAAAGAAAGATTTATACATGTGACCACACCGGAGGAGTCTAGAGACCAAATACATCTAACAAGATTAAGAGATAAATGAAAAGAATCCAACAAATTCAAAAGAATCAACAATTCAAAAGTCTCTCTTTCATTAAGATTTTGGTTGATATGAAAATTTCAAGAGAAAATACTGTCATATTGAACAAAAGATGAAAATTAGTACGTCAACTCTCAAAATAAAACATCAGTTTCTTGGGCCTCATGCTAATTATCTGGAGTGGTTTTCCAATTATATAATATACAATATCTAATGCTTAAATTGGAAAAAAAATTATTGAAAAAAGAAAATATTATTAAGAAAAGGAAAAGATTACAAGTAAAGAGGATGAGCCATCCTCAAGAGAAAGAAAACCTTAAAAAGACTAAATATTACATAGAAAACAACCAAAAGAAACCATCCGATTAAAGTTCTAAAATAGATTCCCAATCCCTTTGCAGATCAGTCAAATTTATCCCTCAAAAGAAACTATGAGCTTTAAGTCAAAGCCACATAACAAACATTATGTTATCTCACACAAAGAACATATGCTGAAATTGCTGTTTAAAAATTCTGGCATTCCATTCCAACCATATACACCATAAAATTTCAAGTTTGCCTCTTCCAAAGAGCATTTTTTCCCTTGTTATTTCCAAAAACACAATATCCATTTGAAAACAAAATATCCAAAGTTTCTGGCCAAACCCAAAAAACCAAAACAAACAAAAAAGTTTATTCCATAACTGCCACACCATCTTGCTATGTGCAAACAAGTGTCTGCTAGTTTCAAAACTTTCAAAGCACATCATAAACATACCCAAGGATCGTGCATTATGAGGTCTGCATGCCTGTAACATATCATTAGTACTAATCATGTTCAAAACAACATTCCAAACAAAAAGGTTTAACCTTAGACGGAGCCTTAATCTTCCAAAAAGAATTAAGAAAAGGAAAATTAAGACTTGAAGGATTCTCGACCAAAAAATTGAGCAAACACTTGCTAGTAAAAATACCATATGAATCTAGAGACCAAACATGCCTACTGGGATTACATGAAAAGAGAGGAGAGTCCAGCAAATTCAATTAGATGAACAACTTAAAAATATCTCTCTCATTAAGATTCTAGGCAAAATGAAAATTCCAAGAAATATTAGTTCCTTGCTGTGGAGCAAAAGAAGAAATGAGAGCATTATGAAGAGAAGAGAGACCTAAAAAAAAAATGTGGAAAACAAACTGAAAGAATAAGGGCCTGTTTAGAAGTATTTTCAAGTGTTTTTGTTTTATTGTTTTTTAAAAACAGTTTTTTAAAAACAATTCTAAAAACTGTTTTTTTAGAAACAAAAGAACAAAAAATTTATTTGAATGTAAATTTTGAGAACAAGTGTTTTCCTTGTTTTTGAAGAAAATTGAAATACATTTAGTATTATTTACAACTTTGTCATTAATGAAAACAGGTGCTCTCCTTGTTTTTTTAAGAAACCTGAAAATAGCTTTGCACAAAAACAAGGAAAACACCTAAATGGTGTTTTTTAAAAATTGTTTTTTCATTTACACTTTTACAAAACAATTTTTTAAAAATAACTTCTGAAAATAGTTTGCCAAATAGGTTTTTTTGTTTTTGTTGAACAAAAAAACAAAAAAAAAACTATTTTTGAAAACAAAAAAACAGGCCGCTAAACAGGCCCTAAGCTTCCCAATCAAGGATGCTCACAGAAATGGAATTGTGTCCCATCCCTTATAGAAATTTATTTAAACCAAGGGAAGGAAAGAAGAATAAACCCAAGAAGTGAATTTCTAGTACCTTCTATGAGTAGCTCTATTCACAGCCATGGGATCCCACCCATTCTAATGAAGACCATAGTTACTCTTAATTACTTTGTGCCATATAGAACTAGCCTCCAAAGGAAACCTCCAGAGCCATTAAGTAACAAAAACATAGTTTTTTTTATATCAGATTATCGATACCAAGACCTCCATCTTTCTTTGGTTAACAGCAGATATCCCAACCCCAACAGAAATCTTATGAAGAGAAATATAATAAAGCAGAATGCTAGACAAACAAGCCTTAATTCTTCCCCTAAAGAAAGGAAAGCACCCATCAAATTATCTAGTTGCTTTGTAATCTTTTAAGAACTGGACTCCAAACAAAATCTGCACAATGACTACCTCCTAACCGGACATCCAAATACGTCATCTGCCAATCTAACATACCACACCCTGCAATATCTACCAAATCTCACAAAACATGCTCCAGAATATTAATCCCAACCAACCAATTCTTACTAAGATTAATATGCAAACCAGAAATACCCTTGGAAAATTGGACTATAGTAAGAGCATTTACATATGTTTAAAGAAAATATTACTAAGAGTATTATCATATCATTTTCGTAAGAATCAATTTTTTTTTATAGAAAAAGAAAATATTACTAAAAGAATGAAAGAATACTATAGAAGAGGATACACAATCATAGAAAGAAAATAAACTAAAAAGGCTAGAAACTACAAGAAAACAAAACCAAAAAGAACCATTCAATCAAAGTGTTGAGAAACATTTAGGGTTTGACTGCCCTATACTATTTTATAATATTAGCATTCTCAGCCACTTCTCCCCCAACTAAAATTCTAGATATTTCTCAACATGGTATCAAAATAGTATCATCAAGCTTAAGGGCTTGTAGGGTGTCACATTTCGGCAACCTTGGAGACGGCTAAGTGGTCGTTGTAACATAGAATTGCTTTTGTTTAAAAGTAATATTTAGTAATTAGGTTATGGTATGGGCTTACTTTATTTTATGGGCTTGCATCCAAAGTTTATAAGTATTAGAGTGCTTGTGTATTTGTGTTTCTTAGTAGCTCTATATAAATGGTGCATTAAGATTAAGTCTTATGTAATTCAGCCTTTATCATTCAATTATGATATCATTGTTCTCTCCCTCTCTAGCCTCTCCCTACTTCTTCTCCCTCTAAACTCTAATTATTTTCTCAACATGGCATCAAAGCAATATTTATCTAGCATTTGAGTTTGATAAATAAAAAATAAAAATTTAGGCTTATTTATATTTTTGGTGTGAGTTATTTGATTAAAAAAACCAGAAGTCAGGGGCTTTCTTCTGGTGCGACCTACGAATGTGGCCATTGGTGTTGGTTGGTGGTGACTAGAGGGTAGTTGTGGTGGCCAATATCCAGCGACTATACTGGAGCTCCAATGATGTCTGGTCGCAATCCAGTGAACAGTGATGAATGAGAGAAACAGTGTCCTCTTCTCAATTTTTGCAATCTCTGAGCAATCCAGAGGTGGTTGCTGGTTGGTGGTGCTACAAACAAAATCGACAGTGATTTCTGGGTGAACAGTGGTGACCTCTGGCAAAATGAAAATTGGTGTTATTTTTCCGTTTCAGCTTGTTTTTGGTGTACTTTGGCATGGTTTCATGCAATTTTGCACAACCTGATTTGGTTGATTTAGTCCATCTGAGACAGTTCTTTTTTTTATTGATTCTTTGCTCTAGTTTATTTAATTCTTGATCTGGGCAGCGTTCTTTTTGGCATCAAGGTGTTGGTTTGGTATGGAGAAACCAATTCATTCGCTGTTCATACTAAGTTTGTGCCATCTAAGTTGTTTGAAGAAGAGTTTTATGGGTTTGGTTTGGCTGGTGGCAAATATGTTCCAATTTTGTATATTTTTTAGTTTGGAGTGACTTAGAGCCCTATTATGCTGGTTTGAGGCTGTTTTGGATTTCTTTTTGGGTTCTTTCACAGTTCAATTTCTGATTCTAGTTGACCCATTGTTCTTTGTTAAAATCGTCATCTTTCTGACAAGGATGTGTCACACAATTTTGTTGTGGGTAAAGCTGTGTTGGTTCTATTTCACTGTGTTCGTTGTACATTTGGTGCTATGCACATTCAGGCAATTTTGATTTTGTTGTCTTTGGATGGTTTGAAGCACAGTTTGGCATGGCTTGTGTTTGCACAAGTCTAATTTGGCAAGGTTATCCTCAATTTGAAGTGGTTTGGGCCACTAGTTTTGGCTGCTTAGCAATGGATTGGTTCTTGACTTGTATTTTTCTGTTCAAGTGTGTTTCTTACTTTGATGGCTTGAAGTCGGCTACAATGACCACAATTTGTGAGCAACACAATTTGTGATAATATTGATGATTTTAGCGTAATTCCAACCATAGGTGTTGGTGATTTTGTAGACCATCTAGGAAGTCAAGGGAGCAACTCAAAGGTAACTAGCAGAAGACTTTGGGAAATTTTGTCACTTGTAACGAGGAGAAAAACTAGACAGAGGTCGAGGAAGCGACCAAAGGTAGTTGCTAGAAAACTTCTAAGAGTTGTTTCTACCAAGGTTTTGACATTGTTTTTAGGGTTTGTGAGTGTTTCCGTTCAGGAGTTGTTTGTATACTATGTTCGTTGTAAACTGTTTATAGAGTTTGAAGTTTGTCAAGTTTTCTTTATAACTAATGTTTTATTGCATTTTATTTTTTGAAAGTTCAAATTTTTGTAACAAGCTTAATCTTTGTAAGCTTCAGCTTGAAGGGGAATGCCAGAAGGTAATATTTAGTAATTAGATTATATTATGAGCTTGCTTGGGGTGCACCTAGAGTCCTTGTCTGTTTGTGTTTCTTAGTAACTCCATGTAAATAGTGCAGTATGGTTAAGTCCTATGTATTTCAGCCATTATCATTTAATTATAACATCATTGTTCTGTCCCAAATTCTCTTAAGCCTCTCCCTACTTCTTCTCCCTCTAAACCCTAATTATTTTCTCAATAGCTTTCTATTTTTACCATGTTCATTATTTGAGAGACTTTAAAAAAAAAAAAAGAAAAAAAGAATAGCCCATTTTAGAGAGAACGCATGTCTCTGCCACAACCCAGTTTGGCAAGGAATCTTTGTTCTACAACAACCAGAGGCAGCGGTCAGAGTCCAGCAACTGTACCAGAAGACCAACGGTTTCCAACAACTCTCCGGTAGGAAAGGGTGAATGAGAGCAGCAGTGGACCCTTCTCCATTGTGGCATTTTTAGAGCATCCTAGGGGTGGTTCCTAGTTCATGGTGCTTCAGACAATACCAGCAACTGTTTCTGGATGACCTGCGACAAACTCTATTGGTGGTACTTGCCAGAGCTCTAAAGAAGTGGGATAAGTAAGCTTTGATAAAATGTCGAGAATTTTGATAAAGTAAATAGGATTTAGGAAGGGGAAAAGTAGGGGGAGGCTAGAGAGAATTATGAAGAGAACAATGATATTATAATTGAATGATAACAACTAAATCATAAGACTTAACCTAATGTCCTATTCACAAAGCTCCGAAGAAACAAAAACTCTAAAACCCTTAAATTTGTGTGCACTACAAGTAAGCTCGTAACATAACCTAGGCCCATAATTTAACCTAATTATTAATATTACTATCTAACACTCCCCCACAAGCTAAAACTTACAAAACTAAAACTTGTTACATAAATTTTGACTCTAAAAAAACATAAAACACAATAAAATTAACAATAAATAAAACAAACTTCAAACTCCACAAACAATTTGCAACGAACATAGTATGCGAACAACTTCCCTTGAATGCAAGGTGATCTAATGGCTATCAGAATAACCATTGGTACCAAAAAGATAAAAGTATGCCAGATTGACATAAGATAACAGCTGGAATGACGCTTCAACTAAAAAAATGTGACATCCGGAATGATACATCGGCTTAGAAATAGAGATGACCAGAATGACACATCGGCTAAGAAAAAGTAATAGTCAGAATAATAATACATCACCTGAGAAAATGTGAAAGCTAGAATTAAACATCAGCTAAGAAAATGTGATAGCCAGAATGACAAATCAGCTTATTAAATGAGACAGCTTTCAGAATCACACATCAGCGGAGAAAAATTAATAGTTGGAATGATACATCAACCGAGAAAATGTGCAAGCCAGAATGAAACATATGGTAGCCAGAATAAAGCATTGACCTAAAAAAACCAGCATAGTCCTTTGAGCAGTAAAACCAGCATAGAAACAGCTCCTTGTAGAAGCCTGAATTTGAGCAGCAAAACCAGCATAGAAACAGCCCCTCGTAGAAGCCTGAATTGGTGCAGCTGCATAGCGAGATGCTCCAGCTACAGCACCAATTGGTACAAACAAATAGAGAAAGGCAGGAATCAAAATCTCCAAACCCAAAGGAGCATTTTCAAGAAGATCAGCGGACAATCTCCACCCTTTCGGTTGACATCAAAATGGCGAATGAAATTCGATAGCATGATTTTACTGAGGCACCCAATTCCATCCTTTAGCACTCAATTAATGACAGCAGTAGTGGGAATTGCTCCTTTTCCCAATCCAACAGCATAAAGCAAGGCTTGGGTCGCCAGCACCCCAAAAATTTGGCTAGCAACTCCCTGCACTCTTCTCCACAGAGAATACTCTAAATAATCACTTGTAACACTACTAGGAAAACCCTCAGTAAGCATCAAAAGTATGAAGAGGTCTCTGCACCTCAACCAAAGAAAGTTTGGAACTGGTGCAGCATCCAGGAACAATAACTCTGTTAATAATTCTGGCTCTGCAGCAATAAAAGCATCCCTGAAATGATCCAAGATTAGCCTAATCCGGTTGCCACCCTTCACTTCCAAAATAGATTCATTCTCAGAATCCATCTTTGTAGAAGACTCAGTTATTGCCACTGGGAATTTGGCCAATACAAGCAGGCAGAAGAGTAACAAAAACAAAAGGGTGTAATGAGAACCTGAAGAATCATTGGAGTCAGAAGCAACATCATAGAGAATAGAGTGTGCAGTGCAGTCGATTTTCAACGCTGTTGAGAAAATAATTAGGGTTTTAGGAAGGAGAAGAAGTAGAGAGAGGCAAGAGAGAGTTTGGAGAGAACACAAATAATACAATCAAATAAATAAGACTAGTGAATTCATTGAAAGACTTAACCCTACTCCTCTATTTATATAGAGCCTATGCATAAGATAGAGTTCTAATAAAACTCAAGAACTTACTAACCTCTCTAAACTTATGACTTAACTCTAGTATTATAGTCTACCTAAATAACCTAATAACTTATTAGTCATATATTCTATCTCTATTTTCTAACAAAGGCCAAGTCTCTGGGATCGAATCAGCAATGGCTGTTAGAAAGAGATATATTGGAGAGTCCGAAATCTGTTAGGTTGAAGACGACAATCTTATTGTTCATCATGACCTGCATATGCATGGTGGTGATTCCCATGCTTCGTCGGAGGATGGCACAGGGACCACTGATCATTGTGGAGGAGGGAAACTACGCCGGTATTTCAGCAGAAATAGTTGCAGAATGTAAAGGGGATGGAAAACTGCAGAGTATGAAGAAGCCATGATAGACAATGATGAAGAAGAAGAATGGTTCTTGAACACCATGGAGATTACTCTCCATGGTCTCTTTGTCTGAGAGAATCAGACTCTAGATTTTTTTTTTTTTTCTTTTTGCTTCGGTCCTTATTTTCCCCTTTTTTTTTTAATTACCTTCGTATTTTTCCTCTTTTTTTTTCAGCAAGACTTGATCAATGGTAACTATGAAAAAAATAAATCAACCTAAAAAAAAGACATATACTAGAATAGCAACTCTGAATTATATTTTTTCTTTTTTTAACAATAACTCCTTTGAGGTTGCCAGAAGAGATATAACCATAAGGCCTCAAGAAGGATGATACTGCTCTATACCATGTTGAGAAAGTAAATAGGATTTAGGAAGGGGAAAAGTAGGGGGGCTAAAAAAAATATTATAATTGAATGATAAGGGATGAATTACACAAGACTTAACCTAATACTCTATTTATATATAACTCCCAAGAAACAAAAACTCCAAAACCTTCAACTCTATGTGCATTACAAGTAAGCCCATAATATAACCTAATTACTAATATTACTTTCTAACAAAGAAATATCTCAGGTTTGAGTTGGAGAGGAAGTTTGTGAGAACACTAATATCATAAAATAGCAAAAGGCAGAATAGACTTAATCCTAATGCTCTAGTTATATAAAGTTAATAAGAAACATAAAGACATTAATACACTTAACTTTGGGTGCACTACAAACAAGCCCATAACAAAACCTAATTACTAAATATCACACTATCTAACACAAAGGTCAAGAACAAACTATCAATCCTATTGCAAGTAATTCAAACTTATCACTAGAAAGAAACCATGAGCCTTAAGCCAAAGCAAAGTAACAAACATAATCTATTTGTTAACTGGGGACAGATTTGGCATTTTGTTGATGTTCAATTATTTAATTTTATTTATATATTCACCTAACTCCAATTTTGAGGATCACTGCCTACACAAATTCTGATTCTCTCTCTTTTCTTATAAGTCATTAACATCAAAATTCCTCCATAACATTTAGACATGAAGACTAAACATTCCCCTTTTATACAAAGGAATTGAGAATTTTAAGAAACAAAAAGGAAAGGGGAAAAAACAGGGATATACTTGTTTAGCCAATTCTCAAATGCAGTGAATTCATTACCTGCAAGGCAGTAGCTGTCTCCAATGCAACAGTAGGACTCACTGCATTACTCCTCTTAACAAACTCAAGGACACGTTCAATACTTTCCATCAAAACCTTCAAGCAAGAAATCAAAAAACTTCTAAAAGTAAATCTTATGAAAAATAAGAACCTTCTATGCTAAAAAAATTCAGTTCTCTCTCTTTTTAGCCTTTTAAGGGGTGATGGTGTAGTCTCTCTGCTATTCATATTTATGATGAATTTGGGCAAAATCCTGCAAGGAAAAGTCTGAAATAGGAACATATCTTATCCTTCTTTACACTCCCTTCTCTGCCAAATAAAAGTTCTCTTTTGTGACAAAAGGGGGGAGGGGGGGCAAAACTTAACTTGTCTTGTTAATGACCTAAATATTAATAAAAAAAAAAAGGAAATGGAAAAGGATTAGACAGCCAGAATCCATGAGTCACTTCAGAAGGAAAAAGAAAAAGTATATGATTATCCCTCCTCTTTCACTCTCCCAAGGATAGAGAAATCACCGTAACATGGCAGGGAGAGATTTTAGCTGACAGTCTCCAGTCAATGTTCTCCCCAATTGGATTATGCACAAAACAAGCAACTAATGCATTCATCTTCTGCTCACTACTGACACTCTGCATATCAAATCGCCAAGAAATAAGCTAGCAAGCAGTAAAACCTAAAAAGAACTCATAGACTTCAATTATAGCATCAATATATAAGACCTTTGAAACACGTGCAGCAAAAGGTTTCTCATAATATACTCAAGCAATATTAAGAAATAAACAAAACTAGTTCAATTGGAAATTCACACCAAATAAAGAAACAATGAGAAAGCATAAAGAAACATACTCAAATAATTTAAGTCTACATTATAGTGTAACACTCTATTGAGGAACATTAAACCATGCCACCAAAAATTTTAAATTGTTGGCATTCAACAGAAAGAACCATACCTGGGTAAGGGAACCTTCAGGAGCAGATAAACCATAAAATTTTAGCGACACATCACAGTAAATGCTGCGATGCCTAAATTTTGCCGACATAAACAGCTGCTCAAATCGACCGCAAAGAATTTCCATCTGATTGATGTTGATAATCCTGGCGGCAGCCTGACCAATAGATACAATTATTAAATACTGGACCATATTCTTTAAGTCCATTGTTGAAGGTACCATCAATTCCTCGTCAGGCTGGTAACTCAGTAACTTATTGATTGCCTGCCACTCCTCTTTGGTCAGTGTCCCCTCCCTCAGTTGTGGTCCCTCAGGAGTATCCTCAGAAGACGTTTCTTCTGTGTCAGCATACCTATTTAAAAAGAATTACGGACAGTAAATTTCCACCCATACAATCTATGGAAAATTTTAGTGAGAGCAAGAGGTGCTGCTTAAATTTAATCTGACACAAGCAGAAATCCAAAGTAATTCAATCTCAGATAATGAAAATCAAAGAAAGAGTGAAGTTTCTAGATACCATCTAAATGAAAACCAGCTTCTTCTCTTAAGCCTCCTTTGTTCTGCAGCTTCTTTTGATTTCACAGATTCAACCTTGGCATGAGCAAGTAACCTAACCATACATTACAAACAAAATAACCAGAGATATGATTTTTTTTTACATAGAAAAGTCACACAGATATGATTTATCTTTTCTTTTATAAATGAAGAATTAATAATGGAAGAAAAGAAGATGAATATACTATCAAAACACTGGATAAGATATCATCCCACAATATCAAGAGAAATAAACAGAGATAAACATGACTCAGAAAGCAATGTGTTGAATATTGCAATTATTGTAATTAGTGTTTCAGCTAAAAGCTGAGGAATTAGTCCATGTGTTGACTTGTACAGATGTAATTGTCACATTTTTTTTTTATATTGTTTTAAATGAAAGAAGAAATACTATTTGGAAGGAAAATGAAAGATGTAATTGTAATATGCTTTACAGATGATGTGATTATCCTTTGGTATATAAAGATCAGATATGAGATGGATTCTTTCAAGCATTTTACATATCTCAGTTTCCAGTTTCTAAACCTCAAGTAAATGAATCAACATACTATGGCCCTCGCATTTCTCTTAAGTTGATTACGAATAGCACTCCTGAAAGAATTATACTTGATCACTTTAGCCAGAGTCTTCTATCTCCAGCTTTCATGGGACAAGATTGCCTTTACGGCCCTATACAACAAATGCATTTTTCTTTTGTCCAAAAATGATATTTTAATCAAATTTTAATTTTTAAGATAAATTAGATTTAGATCTCAGCTGTTCATGTAACAAAAGGTAGTAAAAACTCTCTTTGAAGCTCTCAAAAAAAAGAAACACTGGAAAGAAATATTATTATTATGAAATCTAAATTGACAATAGGATAAATTACATATTTATAAGGCTATAAATCTTTTCCTATTAGGAATAGGAAAAGACAGCTAAAAAACTAAGGAAACAAGACTCTTAAATAAAGTAGAAGATTCTAAATAAACTAGAAAGAAAACTTTATGAAAATAAATTAAACTTGGAATCCTATATTATTTGTAATATTGGAATCCTAATAACCCTGCGACTCTTGTCCTACATCAATCCCCTCCACTTCAGAAAAACTCATCCACGAGTTGGCATCTAAATATAGCAATGTATCAGCAGAATGATACTCATATAAATTGGCCACACTGAAAGTATTAGAAATGGCTAGGGACTCTAATAGATCCACCACATAAGCATTGTCATTGATCTTACTCAATTCTGCAAGGACCAATCTTCTTCTTCAGCAGTTTTTGTAGGTTCCTGTAGGAAATCATTCCTTAAGCAAATGGATCATAACCAAATCACCTTCATTGAATACTTTCAGCCTTCTGTGTTTATTTGCAGCCTCTCTGAATTTAGCATTTGATTCTTCAAGCTTTCCCTTAACTTCTAATTGAACAGCTAGGATCTTCTTAGCCATATGTTTGACAGCAATACTATATCCTAGTATTTTTGGCATTGGTACCAAATCCAAAATATGTTTTGGAATCCTCCCATACACAATTTCAAAGGGCGATTTTCCAATGGGCCTGTTGACAGTATTGTAGGTGAATTCTGCTTATACAAGGAAATGATCCCACTGCTTTGGCATTCCACCACAAAGGCTTCTAATAATATTTCCCAAAGTCTTGTTGATGACTTCAGTTTGATCATTGGTTTGATGATGGAAAGAACTACTAAAATGTGAGTCAGTTTGGAAACATCTCCACAAGTCCTCAAAATGTGACTTAAGACTTGATTCAATAATTTTATGAAGGTAATTGGTACAAATCCAAATGGTATGGCAGGCCACTTGTGAAACCCTTCTTGTTTCTTAAATGCTGTTTTCCCTTCATCACCAAGTTTTATTTGACTTTGATGATAACCAATCCTTTGATCAAGTTTCGAAAATGTCTTTGAACACAACCAAGCATCAAGCATGTCATCTAAGCAAGGAATAGGAAACCTATATTTGATGGCTATCCTATTCATAGCCCAGCTGTCAACACACATTTGCCGGCTTCCATCCTTCTTTGGTCTTAACGAAACTAGCACTATATACGGACTTGTGCTTTCCTGTATAAATCCCTTCTTTAGCAATCCTCCACTCTTGTCCTGCAGAATTTTGGACTCCAAAAGGCTTATTCTGTAATGTGGCAAATTAGGCAAGCAAGCTCCTTGTAGGAAATCATTATGCCGTTGCATTGTTCTCATTTTTGGCAAACTATCAAGAACGTGTTCAGTCATGATATCTGCAAAGGCTTTAAATAATGGCTGCCACATCTCAAGAATTTCTACCTCAATTAAATCCTTTCCTCGCTTAATCAACACAAACTCCATCCCAATTCTTAATACTGAACATGATATTAGATTTCTCAGAAGTAGTAAGATTTTTCTTCCATTGTATCAGCCTTGATTTTTGGCTTCCTTTCTGCAATCAGTTTAATGATGATTTTCGTTTTTCCCCATATGAAAGAGTAAACATTCTCTTTCCTTTATGAGTGACATCTAGCAAAGGTTGTCCCAATAATATATGACATACATCCATATCAACTACATCACAGACTATGGTGTCCTTGTAGGATTTGCCAATGGACATAGGGACATGGCAAGTTTCAATTACTTTCAACTCAGCGCCTTTCTTTATCCAGCCAATTGTATAAGGAGCATGATGCTTTCTTGCTTTAGCTGAAGGTGGTTTACCAGTCCCCTAAAGATAATATTTTCACTGCTCCTGCTGTCTATGATCATGTCACACACCTTCTAGTCCATTGTAGACTCTAAGTAAAAGGTGTTATAGCATTGTTTGTGGTCCTCTTGTTTTGGGGTAAAGAACAACTGTTGCACAACAAAGTTCACTCTTTCTCCTTCTTCATAAGCTTCTTCTACCACTATTTCTTCATCAAAAAGCTCTTCCTCCTCTTTGTCATCAACACACTTTACAAAGTTCACAATCTTTTAGCGAGAGCAATCATAAAACAATGTCCGGGTTGGCCACACTTGAAGCAGTTATCTATGGATGGTCGGGCATATGGATTCTTATTGATAGTTGGGGAACTATTGCAGCCTTCTCAAGTGCTTTACTTAGCCTTCTATTTGAAGATTCTGCCGGATGAGTTTGCAACAAAGGGGTTGTGGCTTCTATACTTGTGTTTTGCCTTCAAGTACTTGAAAAAGCTCTTCTAGACATGATTGATTGCCTTTGTCTCAATCTTCCTAGCCATCATGTGAGCATCCACCATAGTAAACAAATTGTGAAAGGGCATATGGTCTTGACTGGAGAGCTTCAACCCATAACATATCTAGTAACATCTTGACAATAAGTTTCATGCAAGTTGTTGCATGCTTGTAGCCTTAGAAACTCTTTTGTATAATCATCCATAGACCGGTCACGTTGACAACAATTTTGGAATTTTTGAAATAACATCTGCTCATAGTCTGCAGAGAGAAATCGACCCATTAGTAACTGGCTCATCTTCCTCCAACTTTGAATTGGATCTTTCCCTTGTCAATATCTAGCTACACAAACATTATCCCGCCAAGATGTAGCACCTCTTTTAAATTTATAAGCCACCCTCTTGACTTGCCTCTCTTCCAATACTTCCATGGCTTCAAAGAATCTCTCCACTTCCCATAGCCAGCCCAGAAATTCTCCAACATGAAGGTGCCTGTTGAAAGTAGGAAGCTCGACTCAAAACTTATAGCTGTCAAAGCCTAGATTTTGATCTATTTCCTCATGCTTGAATGCTAGAAAATTAATGTCTTCCTCAGAATCAACATTGTAAACTGGTTACCAACGTTGCCAGTTTATATACAGCCTCAATCCCAAGTTTTCTTGAGCGGCTAGTCGAAGGATAGGTTCTGGTTCTTCATATTGTGGCCATTGGTTACAAAATTTTGGTTCCAATTGCCTGCTAGTTGAATGATAGCCTACAGTCCTTGGTATCGTAGTTTGCACTTATGCATATGTTGGTTTTGAACATTTAGGTTTCAATCCTTCTGGTTCTAGAGGAAATTGGATGTTATTTCCAGCCTCTCAACTATTGCAAGTAGGTCTTGCAAGATTCATTGAGAGCTTCTAGAAAAATCGTGGGTGTCTCGAGACAACTGAAGGTATTGACCTTGTGTAACAGGAGTTGGCCATCAGGTACAAGATCATCATTATTATTAGCTGCCATTAAACAAGGCTGATTGTCGCTCTTGATACCAACTGACAAAGTAAATGGTAAAAACTCTCTTTGATGCTCTCAAATAAAAGAAACACTTAAAAGAAATATTATTCTTATGAAATATAACTAGCCAACAGGCCAAATTACATATTTATAAGGCTATAAACCTTTTCCTATTAGGAATAGGAAAAGGCATCTAATAAACTGAGGAAACAAAACTCTTAAATAAACTAAAAGACCCTAAATAAACTAGAAAGCGAACTTTATGAAAATAATTTAAACAATACAAAAATAAATTAAACTTAGAATCTTACATTATTTGTGATACTAGAATTCTAATAACCCTATGACTCTTATCCTACATCAGTTGTTTGTCATTTAATTAGAAGTAATCATCTTAGATCTCACACTAATAGCCTTATATCAAATATTAATAATTAGTAATGTTATCACTAATATTATAGAATGTTATTTAAAAATTAAAATTGAATATGTGTGCTACATGTGATCAATGAAATCAAAAACCGAGGATAAGATAGCCATCAACTATTCTATCAAAGACTCATCATAATATAGCCTCTTTTTACAATTAGGAGAACTTTCTACCAAGGTTTAGCATTTAAAATGTGACTATTGTTCATAACGACTAAATATAGTTTGTATCAGCATCAGAACGAAGGCCAGGGCTAGGAATAGACATACCTCCACAAAATAATAACTTTGGAATCAAGATCTTTTTCTATTTCTCTCATTTCTGAGCAATTAACATGTAATGATTGTTGAATTGAAGCTGCATATAATTGTATGTACTGCCGACGACGCTGACAAAGATGCCGAATTTGATCCCACGACAAGCAGTAACTGATTTAGTGAAGCAAGCATAGAGTCAGCACAAAATCCAGGAATTAATGTGTATTGAGACAGTATTCCCACTATTGAACACTTTCTTGCACCCCAATACAGATTTTTTGTCAAAGTAAACAGATTTATTTAGAAAATAACATGAAAGTTACCACATCTTCTTCTGCCTCAGACCAGCTTGAGCAGCATACCGCCACCACAAATGAGGAGCCTTGGAGACTGAAACTATTGGTCTTAAATGAGACACTTCCATATATATCTTGTGTTTTGAAACAGCTTCAAAAAATTTAATCCAATCACGATATTGGGCCTGTAAATTAAGACAAAAATAAGCAAAATAAAGTATTTTCAGGGTGTGGCAGAAATCCACAACACAACTCGAAAACATCCTATTCCATAAATGCCAATGAAACTCATAATGCAGAAAAGAGAAATGCTAGACACTATTGAGTTCTCATTGTTTTCCTTTTCTTTCTGTATTGTCATGGAGAACTATTTATCCTCCCTCTTGTAACTCTTCTTCTTCTCAATAAAATTTTTATATTATAATTTAAGAAAATAGGAACTAAGAAACAAGTCATAAGAAAACAAATAAAATACCTCCATAACAGTGAGGGACACATCACTCAGCACAAGAGAAACTTTCTCAAATGGAATTTCTGTGTTATTTCTTTCTTGGTTTCCAAGCCGATGATACAGTAAGACCGCATTAAGAGGATAAACCAGGTATGTACGGTTCAAAGCCCACTTTGACACAGATCTCTCACCGTCAGATGGTTCATTTATTCCATCTTCAAATATCTAGTAAACAACAATTATCGGGGCAAAAAAAAAATGAGAATAACAGATACATAAAAAAAATTATGAAACACATGTAACAAAATATAATGAAAAGGGGTTTTATTAAATAAGACTAAACCTCAATCCACTCATTTGGGCTGATATTCTCCCATCCATTATCAATCTCCCAGGGAAGTTTGTCAGAATCGTGATATACAGCTAGCCTCTCAAGGTGCAATGACTATGATGAGAGCAAAACCTTTATCAGGCCAAAATGTAAGTGCTAATATCATATTCAGAAATTAAGACAACTGCTATCATATACGAACACCATCCAGTAGGAATAATTCAGAACTCAGCATCACAAAAAATTTATACTGGCTGATGCACTAACATTTGGAAAGAAAGATAACAAGATGAATGTCTGATCCATGCATCCATCCATCCATCCCATCTGATGGATCTGTTTCTGGGGTGCGCATTTGAGCCAAAGCCTAGCCCAACTTGGAGTTAAGGATTTGGACAAAAATTGAGTTTGGAAAAAAAAATTGATAGAAAAAGAATATTATTACAAGAGAAAGAAGAGTATATGAGAAGCGGATAAGTAATCCTCAAAAGAAAGGGAAAAGAAACTA
This sequence comes from Saraca asoca, assembly GCA_026873985.1. Classification (NCBI taxonomy): domain Eukaryota; kingdom Viridiplantae; phylum Streptophyta; class Magnoliopsida; order Fabales; family Fabaceae; genus Saraca; species Saraca asoca. Next base: position 33,232 of record JANHAO010000123.1, read on the forward strand.
AAAACTATTGGAAAAATTAAACTGAAAAAACTATCTAATTAAAGTTCTAAAACAAATTACCCTTTGCAAATCAATTAAACTAATCCCTTGGAAAAAAAACAATGAATTCTACGATGAAGCAAAGTAACAAACATAATCTTGTCCCACACCAAGAACAAAGACTGATATTGCTGTTTAAAACCTCTAGCATTCCGCTCCTACACCATAAAACGACAAGTCTTGCCACTTCCCAAAGTGTTTTTCACTACTTCTTACCAAACCACAATAGTAGAAAATAAGGCATACCTTCAAAAACCCTAAACAAAGTGAAGCTAATTGCATAACTGCTAAGCCATCTCACAATGCAAAAACAAATGACTACTTGTCTCCAAAGTCCAAACACTTAAAACACAGCAAACATATATCTAGAGACAAAGCTTTATGTGGTTTGCGCACCTATAGCATATCATTAATATTGATCCTGTTCAAAATAGTAGTCCAAACAAAAACATGAACATTAGAAGGCACCTTAATCTTCCAAAAGGAACTAAGGATAGGCAAATTAAGACTTGATGTATAGAACTGAATAATTAAAGAACAATTTACAAGTGAACACACCAGAGAAATCTATAGACCAAATTCGTCAATCTAGATGAAGGGAAAAATGAAAAAAATCCAACAAATTCAATAAAAGCAACAACTTAGAAGCCTCTTTTTCATTAAGATTATGATTGAAATGAATTCCAAGAAAGATTAGTAGCTTCTTGTCGATCAAAAGAAGAAATGACAGTATTATAAAGTGAGGAGAGATGAAAAAGTAGGGGAAAAGAATCGAAAAAACGAGTCTCCCATCGAAGGATCCTCCTAGCAATATTTGGTTTGGACACCATTTAAGGCCTTATTTCATAGACAAGGCCTAGTTTGGAGTTGAATATTTGAAGTCAGGCCAGCCTATCCCGATTTTTATATTTACTGTTAGAGGTTTCTAATTATAATTATTTTCCTTTTATAGTTAGGCTAGAATCAGGACAAACTAGCTTTTAAGTGATTGGGTTCCATGTATAAATAGAAGCTCATGGCTGAAGCAATTTGCTCAAGCCTTTCCTAATATCAGATTTCTCTAATTTCAAGTTGGTATCAGAACCATCCTTGGAGTGCTTCTGCTGCATCATCTTTTGGCATTCTTTGCCCTTCTTTTCGATAGCCCTTTTATTTTCACCTCCTTGCTACCAACCTTTAGCCAAATCCACCATAAACATCATCCCTTTCTCTCTCGACAGACAGAACACCATCACACACACAGAACACCATCGCACAAAAATTTTTTTCCGAAACACTCATTTTTTTGAAAAACCAACCCCAGAATCAGACTCAGCCAATAAAAACCGGCCAGACCCAATCATCTTTGCAACCTCACATGGCACCCATCACTAGTGCCCGAACCACACATGCCGAACTGTCTTGGTCTCCTCTCTATGCCTGAGCCCCCTATACACTCAGAATAACCATTTCCCTTTCCTTTTCCATCTTTTTTGACCATATAGAACCTTATTACAAAAAAAAAAAAAAAAAAAACCTCCTCTCTCCAATCCTCAACATGGCTACCACTAAAATTGGAAATTCCAATAACATTGTGTCATCCATGATTTCTGGAGCTCCCACAACTACACCAAAAATATAAGTGGATCCAACTATACCTCTTGGACTGCTTCAGTTGAGTTATGGTCTATAGGTCAAGGTTTTGAAGAACACAAGACTAAAAAGGCTGAAAATTTTCCCGAAGAAAGTCGGAGTAATTGGAAGAAGATTGATGCACAGTTATGTACAATATTATGGCGGTCGATTCATCCAAAATTAATGGTTATTTCTCAGCTGTAGAATACTTGCTGCACCTTTTGGGAAAACGCTAAGAAATTATATACCAATGATGTTCAACAATTGTTTAATGTTGTGACCAGTATGAAGATCTAAAATAGGATTCGGATTCGTTCTCTTATCGGGGCAATGCTCAAGTGACAATAAAGCAATACAAGAAAATTCTGCCCTCTACTGTTGATGCTAAAGAGCAAGAAAAATGAGACAAGTTCTTCATGGTTCTTATTCTTGCAGGATTACATTCTGATCTTGATGTTTTCCGTCATCAGATACCGGCCAGTGTTGAGATTCCTAGATAGATGACTTGATCAATCAATTATTACAGTGCTCTCCTTCAATCTCAACAGCTCCACCATCACCAAAAACTCTACTTTGGTGACACATACTAGTGATTGAGGACGTGGTGGTGGTCGAGGCAATCGAGGAGGGCGTCCTTGATTCCAATGTACTCATTGTCATAAGCTAGGACATACACAAGATAGATGTTTTGCCTTACACAGTCGACCTCCCAGATCTGCCAATTTTGTTTAGAATGACTCAGGTTCTGAATCATCCAATAACAACCAATCTCTCCTTTAACCCAGAGGACCGGGAATCTCTTCAATTCAAGACATCCAACCAGGAATAGATACATATTGCATCCATCGTGCACACTAATAATTCTATAGCACACTAGTAAATATTTGTTGATTTTACCTTTTCTGAGATGCCTCGATTTTACCTTTTTTGAGACACCTCCTTTCTTCTCTTCATCTAGGGAGTCTATTCTAGTGACTGAGGTTTTACCCATTCCACTCCTCAACAAGATAGGCCTCTCATCACTTATCCGTGACATCCTCGTCCAGTCAAGCCTCAAATAACTAAAGATATACCTATTACTCACTACATGGTCCATCGACTTCTCTTATCTCAGATCCTCCTCACAGTCCTCCCATTGCACTCCTCAAAGGTACGCATTCAACTCATAATCCTTATCCTGTTATAATTTGTTAAGCTATCATCGTTTATCTATCTCAACTATGCCTTTGTTCCGCCTTGTCTTCAGGTTCTATTCCTAAGACTGTACAAGAAGCTCTCTCTCATCCAAGTGGCTTCAAGCTATGCTTGAAGAGACAGCAGCCTTAGATACCAGTAATATGTGAAATTTGGTTCCTTTACCTCCAGGAAAGTCTACTGTTGGATATTGTTGGGTATACACTGTCAATGTTGGTCTTGGCGAGAAAATAGACCAGTTAAGAGCTCGACCAGTTGCTCAAAGCTACACTCAAGTTTGTGGGCTTGACTATGGTGACATTTTCTCTCTTGTCGCCAAGATTGCATCAGTCCATCTATTTCTGTCTGTTGCCGCCATTAATCACTGGCCTCTACACCAGTTGAATATCAAAAATGCATTTTACACGAGGACCTTGAAAAAGGAGTATACATGGAGTAACCTCCAAGGTTTGTTTCTCAAGGGGAAACTAGTCTAGTTTGACAATTGAGGAGATCTCTATGTGGCCTTCCACAATCTCCACGAGCCTGATTTGGAAGGTTTAGTAAAGTTATTCAAGATTTCAGCATGTGCCAAAGCAAAGCAGATCACTCTTTGTTATCTTCATTCATCTACTTCTTAGTTCATATATCTCATTGTTTATGTGGATTAGTTATTACAAGAAGTGATCAAAACAGAATTAACCAACTCAAACAACATCTATTTCATCATTTCCAAACAAAGGACTTGGGAAAATTTCAACATTTTCTTGGCATCGAGGTGGCGCAATCTTGTTCCAGCATTTCTATCTCCCAACGGAAATATGCTTGACATTTTAAGTGAGACAGGCATGATGGACTCTAAACCTATGGACACTCCTATGAATCAGAATGCTAAAGTTTTATCAGATCAAGGAGAACCTTTTTTCAGATCCATAAAAATATAGCAAGCTTGTTGGAAAATTAAATTATCTCACAATTACTCGACTTGAGATTTCCTTTGTTATGAGTGCGGTGAGTGAGTTCCTTAACTCACCATGTGACATGTAATTGGATATACATTAAAGGAAATCCAGGTAAAGGTCTATTATATGAGAATAAAGGGCACACTCAGATTGTTGGATACTCTAATGCTGATTGGATAGGTTCTCCCAGTGATCGTCCCACTACTTCAGGTTATTGGTTTCTTATTGAAGGTAATATCTTGGAAAAGTAAGAAGCAAAATATGGTGGCAAGATCAAGTGCAGAGGCAAAGTATCAAGCCATGGCATTAGCCACATGTCAATTCATATGGCTGTAACAGTTGATTCAAGAGCTGAAACTCTATGAAACTGGGCCTATGGAGTGTGTGTGTGCACACAATTAGGCAACATTGCACATTGCATCTAATCCCATCTTTCATGAAAGGACAAAGCATATTGAAATTGATTGCACTTCATCAAGGAGAAAGTCATTGCAAAAGAAATCAACACCATATTTGTAAACTCCAATGATCAATTAATTGATACGCTCATGAAATCCCTCCACAGCTCAAGAATAGTGTTAAGAGAGAGATAAGATATTATGAAACTATGCTCAACAATGAGCAGGCATATGTATTTATATTGAAGATATGTACATGAAATAGAGTCCTAATAGGTCTATAATTTATTGACCTATCGACACTTATCCTACACAAGCTTATTACTTATCCAATCAAAGGCTTATCACAAATAAGTTACATAGGTGACAAGCTTGGTGCATCTGACATATATGCTCCAGCTTTAGGGGAAGTGTTAGGATTTCTAAATGTAATTATTTTCCATTTATAGTTGGGCTAGAATTAGGCCTAATTAACTCTAATTGTATTCTATGTATAAATAGAAGCTTCTTTTTCCTAATATCAAATTTCTCTGATTTCAAGTTTTACATATATTTTAATTATTATTAGGCACACTACATATAATACATTCATTATTTTATAAGGGCTAAATTATAATTTCGGTCTGCTCCAACAGAGCTGCAACTCGACAATAAGGGGGAAGGGAACTAGTGGATTATGTAATGATCAAATCAAGAAAGATTTTATGCCATAAGTGGATCATATAATTTGTACTTTTTTAATGTGACAAGGTGAATTTCACTAATTTTATCTTCTAGTAACTGCTAGCTTGGAGCCCCATTGTAACTTTGTATGTTAATTAAGATTTTTCATCTTCAATTTGATGAAAGTAATTAATTTATCAAATTTGTTTCAATTTGTACATTAGAGTGACTAAAAAAGAATATTATATTTATGGGGACCAAATGCGATTAATTTGTATACTAACAGACCAAAGTTGTAATTAAACCCTTTATAAATTTTGTCATACATTATATGACAAATATACATAACTATGTTAACTAGAACAAATATACACATAAAATAGTTTTTTATATGTATAAAATTTAATTATATTATACATTAAAAATTGAATACTAGGTTAGAATAGGTACCAAATATATTAAATATCTTATCCCCTTCATTACTAGAACTCTTCCTTCCTCCCAAATAAATTTTCATCATATACTCTATCTAATTTGCATAGAAATTCAGTAATCGCATTGTCTTGAACGTCTTTCTTTTTTCTTTTTGATGATTCCTTACCCTCGTTTATTGTATCTCTCTTCTTTTTTTTATAGAAAAAGAAAATAATATTAAAAGAGGGTAGAAAAATTACATAAAATGGGGATGAGAAATTCTCAAAAGAAACAAAACCTAAAAAAACTAGGAGTTACATAGAAATAGAAACCAAACAAACCACAAAGTTCTAAAACAGATTCACACTTATCACTGGAATGAAACCATGAGCATTACCCAAAATCAGATGACAAACATAAGATTATCCGGCACCAACAACTGACGCTGAAACTATTACTTAAAAATTCAAACATTTTTTTCCCACCATATATACACCATAAAATAGCAAGTCTTGCAACTTCCCCACAAGTGCTTTTTTCCTCGTTATAGCCAAAGACAATCTATTTGAAAGAGTATGTCCAAAGTACTTGGACATACCCACGAGATCCCAAATAAAAAAAGAAAACAAATTGTTATAAAATTTCCCTCATACCTCTTTTCCTTTTATAAAATTTTCTTTTTCAATTAAAAAAAATTTCATCATATATCCAAAAAAAAATGTAAAAAGGAATATTATAATTATTCTAAGTTTCTAACATGTCTTCATACATGTTGTATGTCCCTTAGTAATGTATATTTGTCCATTGATCATTCTCCTTCTACATATTTCACTAAGCATGTCCTTAATTTCGCAAATTTACTGCCTATCCAAGTTTATTTTATATTGTGGTCCAAATTCCATGCCCCAAGTCCCTGTTCGTGCTTCCTAGTGCAAGATAAGTGAAAAGGATCAAAGGTAAAAGGGATTGTCCATGTAAAATCTCCAAAACCAGAATTCAGAGAATAAAAGCATCTATGCATTGTATTTTTTAGAGAATAATTTTCACAAAGAAGTACTCACCTTCCGCAATTTATCCAAAGCGCCACTAGTATCAAAAGTTTCATTTCCCTGCTCATCCATTGTAAAAGCAGCAAGCTTAGCCAAAGTTACACCCGAAGAAAATGGATGGCCTGGATTACTGAAAACAAAACTGATTCACATAAGCTGAGAGAAAGCAAGACAAAAGAAGATCCCATGCATCTAAAAACTAAAAATTAATGGGTACATTCCTAATAAATATCTAACCTCCAAAGGATTTTAAATGATGTTTATCCACCAACCTGACTGAATCTTCATATCTGATGTGCACATTGCTAATAGATATCTTAAGATTTCCAATAATAGTAGCAATTAAAGAACTCAACCAAGAATTTCTAGAAGGTGGCTGCAAAACATTCAGCTGTTAGTCATGTTATTCCAACATAGCAACAAATATAAATGTTTTCTAACATAGATGAATGGGACTTTTCCTATCAAAACATATATATGCATACATATATATATAATATTCCAAAAGTCAAGAATATATATCCAAATCTAATCAAATGTGCAGCATAGCGTTTTATATCCTTGTAAGGACATGACTGAACCAATAGCCTTCCATCCACCATTTACTTGAGTTAGATTTCACATACCGGTGATGTAGGATGAGGGTCATAGGATTCTAGTATTACAAGTAATGCACAATTCTAAGTTTATTTTTTTGTCCCAGTTTAATTTTTTTTTTTTCTTATTGTTGGTTTTCTAGTTTATTTAGTATTCTTGTTTCCTTGGTTTACTAGGAATGTTGTTCCATAGTCCTAATAGGATTAGGCCTATAGCCTTATAAATAAGTAATTCTACCTATTGGTAGATCAGATTTTCCGGCAAAAATAATTTTCTTTCAAGTGTCTCTTTTCTTTGAGAGTATCGAAAAATGGTTTATCACCCTGAGCTACATCATTGATATAAAGAGCAAGGATCAGTCCTGTTCAATGGCAGATAATAATAATGATAATATTTTACCTGAGGGCTGACTCAATGAGCTTTATACACAAAGCCAATTCCTTCAATTGTGTCCCGAGAAATTGGGATTTTTCTAGAAACACTCAACAAGCCTTACAAGACCTACTTGCAACAATTGAGAGGTTAGTAGTAGTATGCAACACAAAATGCAATTTCCCCAACTAGAATAGGGATGAAGCTTGAGTGTTGGTTAATAGAGGAATAGAGCTAATTGAGGTGAAAATCCCCAAGAAGTTGCAGCCATTATTTAAAGCTTTTGAAGACAAAATGACCAAAGACCTTCCTAACAGATTATCACCAATAGGAACCATGCAACATCAGATTGACTTTCTACTAGGAGCTAGCTTCCCTAAGCTGCCACATTGTAGAATGAACCCTCAAGAGTCCAAAATTATGCAAGATAGAAGAGTTGCTAAATAAGGGTTTATTCAAGAGAGTACAAGTCCAAGCACAATACCTGCTTTTTGACGCCATAAAAGGATGGAATTTGGAAGATGTATGTCGACAGCCAAGCCATAAAGAGGATAACCATTAAAAATAGGCTTCTCATTCCTTAGTTAGATGATGTGCTTGATGGTTTGTCTGTTTCAAAGGTATTTTCAAAACTTGATCTAAGGAATGGCTATAATCAAATCCCAAAAAAACTATAAATGTGTTGACGGTAGATTTCGGTTCTATCTAATCCAGCCAACGAGAAGGGGTTCTTTCGAGACGCAAGCCGTCATCCGGTTGTCAAGACAGTGAGAAAATGCAGAATGGCTAGAGGAAAAAGGAGATGAGTGAAGGACATAGAGGTTTAACGTGGTTCGGCCAAAACCGAACAGTACCGGTCCCTACGTCCATGGTAACGTTTTATATATCTGAAGATAATTTTACAGAGTTTCGACACAGAATTCTCTCTTTTTTTTTTCTTACAGAGGGCTCCTTCCTCATATTTATAGAGGAAAGGAGGCTACAAAGGTAATTATATAATTTGTATTTCTGTTACATCAAACAATAAATATACAAGACAGTCTAAAGTACAACAAGTAGGCTTCTACAAACTACTGGTTGATTTGCGTGAAATGCTTTCTGCGGGTGGGACCCTTGGACAGCATCTTGCGGGATGGCGATGCAAGTTGTCTATTAGCTATTTGCTCGACCTCAACAGGCATCCAGCTGGGCGAGGCACTGTGGGCTGTCTCTACTTCGCGAGGTCGAACTCAAACGGGTCACAAGCTCAAGCTATTGACGAGCTAAGGATCGTTGCTGACAAGCTGGAGGTTCCTCCTCAGGGAGTTGGATGCGTAACGACCTCAGTGTTACGCGAGCTGGGCTTCGCTCTTGATTTCTATCGGGCTCTTGGCAGCCTATCTTGCGATACCTAATTTTACCCATAAAACAGCATTCAAGACAAAAGAAGGGTTATACAAGTGGCTTGTCATGCCATTTGGATTGGCTAATGCACCAAGCACCTTCATGAGATTGATGAATCAAGTTTTGAAACCTTTTATTGGTAAGTTCATGGTAGAATAATTTGATGACATCTAATTTTACAGGAGAAATGAAGCTGAGCACATTGATCATCTCGCTGACGTTCTCGCTGCCTTACAAGCTAATAATGTGAATACTAAGAAGTGTACTTTCCTAACAAACAAACTATTGTTCCTGCATTATGCAGTTAGTTCAAAAGGGCTGCATGTTGAAGACAGTAGAGTAACAGCCATTTGGGAGAGCGCAGCTCCTAAGACTGGGGGAAAAGTTCACAATTTTCATAGTTTGGCCACATTTTATAGGTGCTTTATCAAATAGCAATGTACAAGCTCCAATAACATAATGCTTCATGAAAGGAAAATTTCATAGGCGAGACAAAGAAGAAAAGAGTTTTGCTTTAATTTTTTTGATAGAACAAGAGATTTTCTTTAACTAAAGAGAAGCTATCTACAACTCCTTTATTGGCTGACCCTGATTTCAACTAATTTTTTTAGCTTGATTGCAATGCATCTAGAATTGGAGCCAGTGCTGCATTATCCCAAGAAGGGCAACTAATAAAGCATTGAAGGCATTATTTGTGGAAAATTGAGTGAAGCAAGAAAAAAATGGTCTACTTATGAGCAAAAACACTACATTATGGCACAATCAATACAGCATTGAGGGCATCTTTGTATCCACAATTCATTCTCAACACTGAACACAAGACTTTGAAGTTTATTTGAAGCCAAGAAACTTGAACAAGATACATGCTAGATGGATTTCCTATGGTGAACGATTCAACCTTGTGACAGAGCAAACCTAGCTGCCTAAACAAGATGCTAGATGCTTTGAGCAGGATAGCCTCTTTGCTCATTACAATGACCATAGAGGTTTTAGGTTTTGAATAATTGAAAGATCTCTATACAAAAGACAAGGATTTTGAAGAGACATGAATCGAGTGCAAAGAGAATACTTTTTTTTTTTTTAGTTGAAAAAGAAAATCTTATAGAAGGAAAAAGAGAACAAGTGTTGGAAATAATCGTAAGTAATTAAGCCATGATATAGGCTTAGGTTATGTTATGGGCTTGCTTGTAGTGCACCCAAAGTTTAAAGGTATTAGACTCCTTGTGTATTTATGTTTCTTAGTAGCTCTATATAAATAGAGCATTAGAGCCTTATGTAGAATTCAGCTGTCTTGTTGATTCTATAATATATCAGTATTCTCTCCTAATTCTATTTAGCCTCTCTCCACTTTTTCCCTCTCTAAACCTTAATTATTTTCTCAACATGATATCAGAGCAATATCATCCACCTTGAGACTTTGTAGGTTATACCAGTTCTAGCAACCTTAAATGAGGTTGAATTGTGTAGTTTTCATATAGATTTAGGTTTAGTTTTGTTTTGTCACCCTAAGTTATTTGTTTTGTCATAAAAAAAAATAAGAAAAGAAAAAGTTCAGCTTTGCCATCGTAATAGATGCTTTTAGGTTTATATCTTTCTCATTGTTACCATTTGTTGAATTTTGGAAGAAAAAAATCTATGTACGTGAGTTAGAAGTTGGGTTTCCTTGTTACTGTTGTTTAAGTTTTTAGGGGAAAAAAAATAAGAAAACTTTTTGAGAAGAACTTTTGTGTAAAAGTAGGAAGGTGTGTTGTTGCTTTACGGCAACGAGCAATGAGCTATTGCAACTAGTGGACGCCGGCAACTCCATATCCATCTTTCTTCACTGTGAACATCCAACAGCATCGAAAATGTTACTTCTCAGCACTGGGCATGATCTAGACGACAGCCCAAAGGAGTTTGAGGCCTGCGATGAAAGGTTGTGGTGCAACGCAATGTTGATGTTAATATTCCAGCAATGTCAATGGCCGGTGGTGGCCGATTCAACGCCAGAAAGATGTTGAGGTTTGAGAAGTTCTGGTTTTCTATTAATTTGCAATTTTAATCTGCTTTTGGCAGATTTCATGAAGACTGAAGGGTTGCAGTTTATTTTTTGAGATGTCAGATTAATTTGAGTTGCTTTTCTGCATAATTTGGCAGATTTAGTACTGTCTGTGTCTGGGTATTTCTGTTTTTAGTATATATGTGGTGTGCTACGCCCTTTCAGAAGTGGGCATGTGATTTTTGGACTGTTTGGCAGCTTTTGGTGAATTTTTCGTGGTGTCCGCTGTTCTATTTTGGGTATGCCATGGCTGTTTGGCATGTCGAGGTGAATTTGTTGATTTTTGGTATTGGTCCATGGGTTCGTTGCTGTTCTGGGGAGGTTTAGTAGAAATTTGGTAGATTTTGGCTTGATTTTGGGTTGTTTGGGGGTGAGTTTGCACGGTTTTGTGTGATATTCGGTTTTGGATGTTCTATAGTTTGGTTGTGCCCTTACAGTACCTCTCAAGGGTAGTTGATTGCAGTTGTTTTGGTGAATATTCAAGCTGTGACATCTTGCTGCCATGGTGAAGCATTTTTTCTCCCATGGACCAGGATGTTGCAATTTGTGGTTGTGTTGGTTAGGCTTGTCAAGTTCTGCATAATAGAAGTGTGCTTTGTGCGCTTTGCTGTCTTATTGTAATTTTTGGTGTCACGTGATTTGGAGAACTGTTCGGTAACTTGTAAATTTTGGTGTCTTTATGTGATTTAGAACACTATTTGGCACGACTTGTGTTTGCACAAATCTAATTTAGTGAGGTTATCCTATATGTGAAGCGGTTTGTAATACTAGTTTTGGCTACTTAGCAGTGGATTGGTTCTTAAGTTCTATTCAAGTGCATTTCTTACTTTGATGTCTTGAAGTTGGCCACAATGAACACAACCTAGGAGCAACACAGTTTGTGGTAGTGTTTGTAGTTTTGATATAATTCCAACTATAGGTGTTGGTGATTTTGAGGACCAGCTGGAAGTTAAGAGAGTAGCTCAGGAAAAACTAGCAAAAGACTTTTTGAAGTTGTGTCATTTATACCAAGGAGAATAACTGGAAGAAGATCAAGGGAGCAACCAAGAGTGATTGGCTGAAGACTTCAAGGAGTATCTACCGAGGTTTTATTGATGTTTTTAGGGTTTGTGAGTGTTGGCATTTAGGGGGAGTTGCTCACTAGTTGTTGATTTTTGCAAGCCATTCATGAAGTTAAGTTTATCAAGTTTTCTATATTTATGTTTAGTTGGATCTTAATTTTGAGAGTTCAAGTTTATACAACAAATTTAAGCTTTGTAAGCTTTAGCTTGAGGGGGAGTGTTAGAAGGTAAAATTAAGTAATTAGGTTATGTTATGGACTTACTTGTCATGCACCCAAAGTTTAAAGGTATTAGAGTCCTTGTGTATTTGTGTTTCTTGGTAGCAAATAGAGCATTTGGTTAAGTCTTGTGTAGAATTCAGCTGTCCTAACTCTATTTAGCCTTTCTCTACTTCTTCCCTCGCAACCCTAAATAGTTTCTCCACAACAATGAATCCTCAAAAAGGAAAAAGACTATCAAGTCAACACTGCTGCCCAATTCCTATGCAAAAAAGATAGAACCAACCTTCTAAAGTAACCATTAGCTTTTATCCAAAGAGTGGCTACAGACAAAAACCTATTCCACAAAAGGAGACTAGTCTGGGCTAGATCACTAAAAATTCTAGCGTTTCTTTCCAAACAAATGCACCAAATGACAGCAAACTAAGCACAATCCCAACCAGCCCTCTTGGTAGAACTACTCCCAAAACTTTTGAAATTAGTAGACAAAAAGCTTCCCAAATTTTTTGGACAAATCCAATAGACATCAAAATAGGTCCTTGCAAAGTTTTCAGTAAGATTAATGACAATGCTATCTAGGGGATTTACCCAAGTCCCTCACCATTCTCATACCTTTAATGTGGCTGATTTATAGGAATATGACTCTCCTAATACATTGTTATAGGCATATGCCAACTCAAAGACAAGTTTTTCAAGAAATGGAAGGGACTAATGTAGGACGAGTGTCGTAGGTTCCTAGCATTACAAGTAAAATAGGGTTCTTTGTTTTCTTTTCCTACTTTGATTTAGTTTCTTTTTGCTGGTTTTTTAATTTATTTGGGAGTCTTGTTTCCTTAGTTTATTTGGAGTCTTGTTTCCTTGGTTTATCAGGAGTCTTGTACCCTGGTGCTAATAGGATTAGGCTTATAATCTCATAAATATGTAATTTTGTGTACTCGCAGATCAAATTTTCCAACAGTAATAATTTTCTTTCAAGTATTTCTTTTCTTTTAGAGTATCAAATAAAACTTTACCACCTTCCGCTGTGTCTACGACTCTACGGGTTGTAAGTTTGTTAGAGATATGATAAAACCATACATATGCCTTCTCCTAACAACTTAATCTTCTAGGATAAATTGAAATTTGACATGGTATCATAGCCTCTTTAACCAAAAAGGATTCAAATCTTGTTACTATACTTATCCTCTAATTAGAATTTTTTGACACCATGACAAGTGGACCTACAATGTCCATGCTTAAAGCCAAGGAGGCTTTGGCATAAGGGCATCTTAGAGATACAATTAAACCATTTCTAAGGCCCTCTCCTAGTTGTTTAAGTTTCGTGATTAACTAGCACTTGACAAGCCTAAACATAGAAAGCAAAAATAGTACCCTAATACATTTTCCAAGAAGTTAAAATCAAGATAGAAGATGAATTAAATTTAAAGGAAACACAAATGCATTCCCAAAGCAATAAGAGAACCAAAACTTTCAAAATAATTAATAGACAGAAAAAACACATATATCTATTTCGTTTTAATATAATGATCATAATAACAAAAATCTCAATATATCTGCATCATGCAATGCAAAAATCTGAACTTTTAGGTGCCAGAAATTTCTCATTAAAAGAACTGTAAACCATTAAATATAGTCAAACACGTTTTCAGTATGCACTACATATAACTCAAAATTAAAATGGGCAATAAAAACATACAACCATTCAATTGAAAAACTAATAGCTAAATTATGATTGAGACATACGGTTCCCAGCTTTGACTTAGATATAGCATCAAGTGTAGCAGACTCTGCTTCCTGCATAAGGTCAAAAATAAGAAGTCAGAAGGAATATATATGTGGGGGGAAAAAAAGAGAAAATAGTTAGATGAATTTTCTAAAACACCTAAGCTATAGACCTATTTCAAGAATTCACCAAGAAAATGGATTGATTCAATGAGCATGTCAAATGCTGAGCCAACCTGTTTACATTTTTCGTGATAAAATTTGACTAATAAAGTCAAAAAAAGCACGCTTTGGGAAGTCGCAAGACTTAAAGTTTTATGGTACATATATTTGGAAAAGAATGCTAGAAGTTTCAAACAGCAATTTCAGCCTATGTTCTGGGTTGGTATAAGATTATGTTTGCTACTTTGCCTTGGCTTAAAACTCATTGTTTCTTTCAAGGGCTTGACTAATTTGCAAAAGAGATTAAGAATTTGTTTTAAAATTTTGATTGTGTGGTTTCAATTGGTTTTTATTTTTTAACTTTTTTTTTTATAGAAAAAGAAACTATTATTAAGAGAAGGAAAGGATTACAAATAAAGAGGATGAGCCATCCTCAAAACACAAAAAATCTTAAAAGACTAAAAGTTACATAGATAACTGCTAAGAGAAAGGAAATTGTGAAGCCATACTTAACAATGAGGTAGGCATTTCTTTTTATATAGAAATATATGTTCACAAATTAGGGTTACAATAAATCCACAACTCATTGACCTATTTAGGCCCATAATTTAACTAACTTATTTACTCACACTCCCCTTCAAGCTGGACCATAGATATGAACATGCCCAACTTGTTACAAATATCATCAACCCACTTTTCCGAAAGGGCCTTAGTAAATAAACTAGCAAGTTGATCCCCAGTTCTAATATGTTTAACATCAATAACTCCTTCCTAAAGTTGTTGCCTAACAAAATGAAAATAAACCTCTATATGCTTTGTTCGCTCATGAAAGATTGGATTTGTAGCAATGCAAGTGGCAACCCAATTATCACACCATTACTGCATAGTTCTAGATGACTTAGTCCCAAGGTGACGAAGAAGATAAGAAATCCACACAAGCTCATATGCAACATGAGCCATGGCCCGATATTCAAATTTTGCAAATGACTGAGATACAGCAATCTATTTCCTGCTTTTCCAGGACACAAGATTTTCACCAACAAACACACAATACCCTAAAGTAAATCTCCAATTCATAGGACATCCCGCCTAGTTTGTATCAGAAAAGCCTTTTACTTTACAATGGCCATGATATTTGTACAAGATTCCATCCCCAAGGAGTTCTAGTCTTGAAGATTGGCTGAAGACTTCTAGGAGTTGTATCTACCGAAATTTTAGCATTGTTTTTGGGGTTTGTGTGTGTTTGTGTTCAGGGCGAGTTGTCTGCATGATGTGTTGATTGCAAGCCGTTCGTGCAGTTTAAAGTTTGTCAAGTCTTCTTTATTGTTATTTTTTTTTATTACATTTTATTTTTAAAAGTTCAAATTAATGTAACAAGCTTAAACTTTGGAAGCTTCAGCTTGAGGAGGAGTATTAGAAAATAGAGATAGAATATATGATTAATAAGTCATTAAGTAATTTAGTTAGACTATAATACTAGAAATGAGTTATAAGTTTAGATAAGTCTATAAGTTATTAACTTTTATTAGAACTCTACCTCTTGTATAGGCTTTATATAAATAAAGGAATAGGGTTAAGTCTTTTAATGTAATTCAACAGCCTTTTTTTTTTATTCAATTATGTTATTTGGGTTCTCTCTAAACTCTCTCTAGCCTTTCTCTACTTTTTCCCCAACACAAACCCTAATTATTTTCTTAACAAAAAGAAAATGTCCAAAGTATCTAGAGAAACCATGAAATCCCAAAGAACAAGCTTATTCCATAACCATCATGCCACCTCACAATGAAGAAATAAATGACTCTTAGTTTCCAAACTTTTAGGACACATCAAACACATATCCGGAGACAATGCTTTATGAGGTATGCATACTTGTAACATATTATTAATATTAACCTTGTTCAAAATAGCAATCCAAACAAAAAGTGCAACTTTAGATGAAGTCTTAATCTTCCAGAAAGAATTAAGAAATGGCAAATCAATATTTGAAGGGTGCTAGACGAAAAAATTGAAGACTTACAAGTAAACATACCAGAAAAGTCTAGCGACTGAAAACGTCTATCGGGATTAAGTGAAAAAATTTCAACAAATTTAATAAGATCAACAATTCAGAAGTCTCTCTCTCATTAATTTTTTTTTTTTTTTTGGTTTTTATTTCTATGTAACATTTAGTCTTTTAAGCTTTTTCTTTCTTTTGAGGACAGTTCATCTTCTTTTCATGTAATCTTCTTCCTTCTCATAATGATATCTTCTTTTTCTATAAAAAAATGATTAAGGAAGTCATCCTAGACAAAATAAAAAAAGAAAATAAACAGAGACTGAATAAAATGAGAAAAAAATGCATCAAAATATAGAGCCATCTAATCTCACTGAATACTAGACAAAGAAACCTCACAAAATAAACCAATAATTCAGCCTCAGAGAAATGCCAAGAAAACAATTCCAAGCAGCACCTCAATGCTGAATGGTTATCTGCAGGTATCAAAAAGGATGGAACAATCAAAGTTGTATAGTTTTTTCTTTCCTATTCATCTCTTCCTTTTTTTTTGTCTTTCCCTTTTTGACATTTGTTAACCTCCCTTTCCCAAAGAAATAGACATAGATATAAAGAAAGCTTAAAAAATGGACATGTCCTAGATGTAAAAAATGGTTTTGTACTAATTAAAAGTCGAATGTCCAAATTAACATTTAGAAAAAAGAAATTATTTTTTCTAAAAAATGAAACTTTTATAAATAGAGATAATAGTACATGATAAAGAAAAGAGAAATATACACCAGAACACTGTCATGGAAGAGAAAATCAATCCCAGAACACAAGTACTGAGAGCATTATTTTTGCTGTTACTTCAAAGTTCCCATACCTAACAAACCTCAACTTACATTAAAGTGAAAAATATCTGTAAAATAAGACATGAAGAAAATGACAAATGCAACGGAGACACTATGCATCTTTTCTAAGAAAAAACTATATTAAGAAGCAGTAAAGCACAGCCAACTGAGCATTAACAAAAATTGGCACACCACCTTGAAATAACTAAAGATATGCATAAACAAAAGTAACATAGAATTTCACCTCAATTTGCTGAAGCTTGGCTTCAAAAAGTTTTTCTTTGTCCTCTTCCTGTTAAAAAAAAGCACAACTCAGAGAAAAAGAAACCGATATCTGTTAATCAAACTAAATGCAAGATATTGTTCAACCTTCAAAGTCCGACCATCAGGAGGAGGAAGAGCAAGAACAAAAACACGGTCAATCAGAACAATCACAGGTTCTTTGCCCAATCTTTTCCAAGGAACCTATATTAAACAGGAGAAAGGATTATGGAAAGGTTAAAAAAAAAAAAAAAAAGACCTTAGCTTCCGATTTGAAAGCACACTATATTACTTCTGGAAGAGGGAAAAGGAAAAAAAGCAAAAGAAAACAAAAAAGTGATTGTAAACCAAAAGACATTGGCCAGTTCTAACAATTTCTTTAATAGAAAAGGGAAATTTTATTGAAGGAA
>JANHAO010000124.1:0-55028 GCA_026873985.1 Saraca asoca
TCTAAATGCACAGAATGTATAGTCTAGGATGCACTAGCACTCAATCAAATTGGTCTAGGGCACCCATCCAGACTAACATGTACAACATTTTATGTATAAGATAAGGAGATCATATAAGAATGCACTATACAATATATGAACCAAACTTATAATAAGACTTCATTATATAGCTTAGCTATCAAACTTTATATGGTTTATCAAACTAACATTTATATAGTAAAATTCTTTTCAAGATTAGTTCTTAGTTAATATTTAGACAAACTAATTTTGATATAAAACTAGATCATATCTATTCAATTTTATGAAATGAATTTGCATCTATTATAGTTGTCAGGACTAGTAAAGATAATATTGAGTTATCTTACTTATTGCAATGATGAGTCCAGGTTGAACCATAGAGATTAGAGATTAATTTTAATATGTTCATAGTAGAAAATGAGGGGTTAGATATTAACTAATTAGAAATTGGAATTAAACAAAAAACATAAACATAAGCAAATATAATTGAAGATAAAAGGAAATCTAATAGAGAAAAGCTTCAATTTAAGAGACTCTGACAATCAATTTTGTGATTGATTATTAATACAATTATTTTGTTCCTAATTTAACTGCTTAGCTAAGAATATAATTAAGTCCAACTCTAATCAACTCTTGTTAATTTCTCTCTAAATTGGCCAATCAAGCCTATCACCCGATTAACCCTTATTGCTAAATCAGTTGAAGCCTAGCATCTTAATCAATTTACTAATAGCATTTAGATATGAAAATACTAAAAGTAATTAATCAATTAATTATCCCTAATTCTCTAGATTAATTGATTTATCCCTACAACAAATCTAAAACCTATTACTAACCAAACTAAAATGCCATAAACATGAAATTGCTTATAGAAATTAAGCTATCCATAAATCATAATAAAAAATTAATTAACTAACCATCTTAATCAATCATCCATATCAATAATTAGCAATAGAATAGAAAATTAAGAGAATTAAATTGAGAACAAATTAACAATAGAAGCAAGTCTTACAATTAACAAGAGAATTGATGCAGAATTTCCTTTTGATTAAAATAGAAGTTTAGCTACATATTAATGTAAAAAAAAAAAGCAAAAATAAATGAGAAAAGAAAATCTAATTAGGGTTGGTAGTCTTTTCCTAGCAGAACTCTTTTTCTTCACAAACTTAAAGACAATGAATGTAAAAGTTATTGCATTTGTGGTTCAATTGAGCTTTTATAAGAGCTTAATGCACTATCTCTACTTAGACTACTAATTATGGTTGGAATGAGACTTAATTGGATGTAGATCTCATATGAAATGTAGCTTTATCTCTTAAGAGTCCAATGACCTTGACTTGGCATAAAAAATTGATTCATAGCTCAACTTGTGAGCTAAAAATCAAGATAGCTTTTCAAAGTAGTCTCATAATAAAATTTAATACTTAAGTTCACAACCTTATGACTAATTGAAAACGATGTAATTTGACCTCAAGCTCTTCATAAAAGTTGCAAGGACGGATTTTAGCTATCCTATAGGCTTAGGTTTGCATAGAAATGAGGTATGGAACTCCATTTATAATAGAAAATACTGAAATTGATTATAGGTCATAGGACAATACTCTATTTCAACTTTCGAACTTTATTTGGCCTCCAAAATGGCTAAACTAGGCTTTAAACTCTCTATGACATTTTTAGATCTTTCTTTTAGCTTTCCAAAAATATAAAATCATCCAAAACCAAAGTCCAAAACTCAAGATAACCTAAAAATCTAAAATAATGCCAATTTGTGAATTAATTCAATTAAGCACAAAAATTGACCAAACCACAAAATCAATTATAAGTATCCAATTAAGCATATAAATATAACAAAAGACTAAGTATAGAAATGATATAATATATGTATGACTTTTGTTCATCAATTTATCTTATTCTATATTAGTTTTATAGATCAGCATACATCCCCCTTAGTATTTTAAGGCTTTTAAATGTGTTCTCTAAGATAGTCCATGTGATCATTTATTATTAGTCTAATTTATGAAATTGTTAATGTAAAATATCTTGTTCTTCTCGATTTACATTATTTTTGTCAATCAGGAGCATCTTTTAGTAATAAAACATAGTTTTCTCATATTTGATCTAACAAATTTGTTTCAATTAAAAATATTGAAACAAATTTGTTTTCCAAGGTATACATCCACTCCTCAAGCTCAACTAAGCTCAGTTCCATTATTTCAAAGTCCTTCCATGTTTGAAGTGGGCACTTAGAGAAGCTTTTACAAAGATTGCAACACCCAAGCAATCAAAACCCCTTTGAGAATCTTTACTCAATGCAATACACTCGAGGGATTCCTCACTCTTACTATTTTAAGATTTTCTCATCCAAATCAAAGAGAAGATGAACACTCAAAAAGAAAAATTAAGCTTAAGATAAAAGTAGGGTTTGAAAATGTTTTATAGACATTGGGAGAAAAGTGGGGAGAAAATTAAACAAAAATGCTCATTAAATTAGTACATAGTATTGCTTAAAACTATAATAGTCGATTGCTAGAAGTCTAGTAGTTGACTGCTAGGCCAATGCCTTGTTTCCATAGGCAACCCAAAGCTAGTAGTTAACTGTTAGGATTCTAGCAGTCGACTATTAGCTTAGAATGTTCTGTTTTGAAAGCAAATTTTGGCTAAAAATGAAAACGGCACTAGCATATCATATGTGCTATATTTTCTATATAAAAACTTGTATTTTTATTGATAGAAATGTATTTTCTAAGCATTACTAGAAAACAGGATTTTTAACGAAATGGAAAAAAGAAATCTTCATTATGCGACATTTTCGCAACAACTACCATTGGAGCTACAAAACACAATTTTTAAAATAGATTAAAGGTGGTTTATTAGAGGAACTATTGTAAAATACAATTAATTTTGTGCTAAATTACTCCTTGCTTGATGAGTTTCATGCAACATAAGTACCTCTTCATCGAAGGTTTGTATTTTTCCTCCAATAAAGCAAAAATTAAACCTCTAACTTTATTATTTCTTGTTATTAAATTATGATTCTGATTTGGGTTTCATAGAAGTTTTGATTCAAATGTTTCAGAGATTGTGATTTATTTAGGTTTATTTCATTGCAATTTTGTTTGCTATTTATTCTTTTTTTATTATTTCGTTTAGATTTCTTAGTTCTCCTTCAATTTAAGGTCTTGTTTTCACTTTAGATTTTTCATAAATTTAATTGATTTCTTATTTGAAGATTGATAAGAAATCTCGATGAAAATAAGAAGCTGATTCAAGTTGCACCTAAAAATATTTTAGCTGCAAAGTATAAAGTTTATTTTAATGTGAAGATTATGTTCTAAAATATCAACAAGCACTCATGTTTATTGTATTTACTAACAATGTAATTTGCCTTACTAAACACCCTTTTTCACACGCTATGAGCACTTAAGAATTACATGTGTATTAGTCTTAACATGAAGAATTTTTCTAATATTTTAATTTTGCTAAATGGACCTAAAGGCTGCACTTAGTTCCAAGGATTAAATTCATAGGATGGGATTAAGCCTGTTGGTGTTAATCAGAGTTGTTATTAGCTTGTAATTTAGGAAGTAACATTGACTATTTATAGATCTATTGTTGTCTCTGTATTTAGAATTGTCTTATATGGTATTACTATTCACTCTTATCTCTATCAGTGGTGACTATTTTTGCTTCTAAATGACAACAACATGAGTATAGGTCATTATCTAATTGGATTTAACAGTTTGCACATTAGCAATGGTTGTGTTCATTTTGTTAATCTTCATGCTATCAAAGATATACAACTAAGTTGTTTTTAGTTATGCATTTGGTGTCTAGGGAAGCTTAAGATACATTTATGGTGTCTATTTTGAAGAAAACAAATATTATGGATTTTCAAGTGAGTTTGGCAATCACAACTTCCCCTCATATCCCTTGATTTCATAGCTAATCATCTGAATCATAGCTAGCAGTTAGGTAATATGTTTTGTTTCCTAATCAATCATTCTAAGTTTTGACTTTGATTTTTTAATACATTTTCACTTGTCCAGATTGCTTCTCAAATATGGAAATTTGTGGGTATCTACCATTTCACATATTTTAAGCTATTGGTTCTACTAGTACAGAGTGTCGTAAGTTAGCATATCATTTCTACTCTCTTCATAAAACTTTGTGAAGCTTTTAAGTGTTCTATTAGTGAAGCATTTACTTTCTTAATGATGGATATAAAGAATTCTCTACAACTAGACTAGAAGTTCAAATGATTTTATTTCACTTTAGAAAGTTTCAATTTCAAATTTTGTAAATTTCCTTTGCTTTATTTATTTGAGTTCGACATGAATTGAGTTTGTATATAGCTCTACTCATCTAGTAGTCTGATTTATATAATCATCCATTCCATTTTGTCTCTTTGTGAAGTAATCTTTTCATTTTTTTTCCTAGAACTATATATTATTTTTTCATGCATTAGGGATGGGGTTTGGCTTTTTACACCAATATCCTATCCTAAACATTTCTGGTTTAACCTAAAATTCAAGTCTTTGTTATATGAGATAGTTTATTTAATTATATGAGATAGCTTTTTTTTTTATCATAGGGTTGGAACATGTTACTCTTTGTTGTGCCAACACATTCCTTGTCAGCCAAGTGAAATTAGTTTTATGAAGTAAAGTCACATAACAATTTGATTTCCCTATTCTCTACATTAATTTTGTTAGTGAAGTCATATACCAATTTGGTTTCCTTAATACATACCTAATGTTTGATTGTACAAACTGATTTGTTTTCAAATTGATCTGTCTCTTTCCCCTTCCTTTCCTTCCAAGCAATTAATTTGCTGTTGTTAATAGTGACACTTCCAGCAATTAATTTCCTTCCTTGTAAAATCGAATACAAATGACAACTCCCCAACTTGCACTGTTTAATA
Organism: Saraca asoca; assembly: GCA_026873985.1. Lineage (NCBI taxonomy): Eukaryota > Viridiplantae > Streptophyta > Magnoliopsida > Fabales > Fabaceae > Saraca > Saraca asoca. Next base: position 4,940 of record JANHAO010000124.1, read on the forward strand.
TTTATCACATTGGTTTTGCATATTATTTGTTATTGTGCCTCCAATCTACTGATGAGTGTACTTTGCAAAATTTGACTTAAATATTGAAATCTTTTCAATATTTGTTTTTTGTCATAAACTTACCATTGACATTGACTTTGTTATCTCTGAAGGAATGCCTAGGAAAGAATACTTCCTTTATCCATTCAATGATTATTCTAGGAAAATGAATGTTTAGGATGACATAGATGTCTATTTCTAATCTCTTGTTCAAGAATTGCAAGAGTTATGGAATAATGGTGTGGAAATATATGATGTATCAATAAATAAAATGTTTAAAATATGTGTAGCTCTAATATGAACAATTAGTGACTTTTATAGACTCAGAAACTTGTCTAGATGGAATACTCACACTGGCTTAACTTTCTCAGTTTGTAATTGTAATATTTCAAAATTTTGAAAATTGATTTTTGAAATAAAATGGCTTTTTAGAAAATTTGAAAAAGGTAAATTCAAAAATTTCAAAACTATAAATTTGGGTTACAAAGTGTTTAAACATAATGAAAATAGATTATATAAATTTTAGGAATCCTCAGAAGGTCGAAATTCCTAATACAAATGCTTGTGGAGCAAAATTTGTATTTTCAAGAATTTATTTTTGAAAATATTCAAAAAGATTGAAACTAGGGCTACGAGTGCCCAACAAGTGTAAAATTGTAGTCGTTACAAAGGTTTATGGCTTAGTTAACTTGTGTTAAAATTTCATGGCTGTTGATTATCGGTGAGTGCATCAATTCTGGACTTAAAATGGAAGAGATAGAAAAGTTGTTTAAAGGGAAATTCAAGATTCAAATTGACTTTTTTTTTTCCATTTTGCCCCTCCTTAGTCAGTTTTCTTTTTCTTTCAGCCATTTAGTTGCTTTATGCAACACTCACCTTCTTTAACAAGCTAAACTTCTTTCTTTTTAGGGAAGCCTTCAATGTTATTTTCTCTTATTTTTATAATTAATTCCTCTCTTCTTCCTCTTCCAATTGATACCAAGATCTTGCTGATTCACAGAGTGAAATTTGAGTTATGAACTTTTGAAATCCATTGACACTATTCATATCACTCTTCAACCTATGAATTAAGTTGATTTCTTTGGTGTTTTAGAGCTTAAATCTTATACATCTAACTTGTTTCTTAGGCAAGAAATCACAATCTATTAGTATTTGATTGTTTGATGAAAGAAAAACCTTGAAAATATAAAAAGATAATTGTGCTCTTCTTCTTAGTTCATGAAGAGTATTGAAGACCTTGGTGGAACTATTTATGATTTCTTGTTTCGAGTTGCTAAGGTGAGTAATTCTTACCTATTTTGTGAATTATAGTGTGATTCTTGATTGTGATCAATGGATTATTGGTGCAAGTTGATGAAATGGGTTTCTTGTGATTGTGTGGTAAAACTTGAGGCTGAATGTGTTCGAGGATGTAATGATTAGTTTTCTTTTGGAATAGCTGAGTTACATGCATGTTTATGTTTTCAAAACATGTTGATTTGAAATCTTATAGTGTAAGGTTGAATTGGAAACTATTTCCCCTATTTTTTTTGCTATTTTTTTGCAAATTCTTTCTTGTACAAGTTGAATTGCAGCATTTCACTAAATCCATAATCATGCTCGTAGAAACCTATCCTTTTTGTTTTTATGATTTGAATCAAAATTTGAACTACATTTGTGTGATCTGAATTGATTTTTCCTACCCTATTCTTTGATTCTAATTGTGATCTTGATCGCATGTAAATTTCACGTTTCTACTCAAAATTTAAGCTCGATCATGCTTGCGATTATGATTACATCTCTAGAATATTTCACTCTTTTCAGTTCAAACTTCCTTTTCTCTAAGATATCCTTTATCCCTTTGGATCTAAACTCATATGAAATATAAACGAATTGAATATAATAGATAAGAAATCCTAAATAAGAACTATCCAACTAATATTAATCAGTCTAGTAATTGTTTTTACACAAATGATATAATAGTAATGTAGATAATCTTTATAGTAGTATAACAGAGAATGTATGGTTATAATGTGATGGAATGTGACCTATATAAGTAAGATATGTGATGTGGTATAATGGTAAAGAATTATGATATACAATGATAATAAAATGTGAATGATGGATATCATGATGTTGTGATGAAAACATGTGATTGTGATAGTAATGGAAAATGAATTATGTGGTATAACTGTGATGAGAATAGATACTGTTGAGATGCTTGAAAATTTTCTCCATAAGACATGGGATGGCTAATGATGAGAATGGAATGTGTTAATGGGATGAGATGAGATATATGAACTGGATCTCGGATTTGCATTCAAAATGTAGTGAATGGTATAAGGCAGGTGTCTGGATGGAAAAGGTTGGGTTTGTGTGATGTAAGGTTGAAAAGGAGTAACAAGGAGGATTTTAATTGTTATTATTTATTTTACTTATGCATGAATTGATAATATGAGAAATGCTAAATTTCAATAAGATGATATGACATGAATACATGTGAAAGCTGATTTCAATGAAATGCTAAAAGAAACATGATTCTTTATAATGTGATAATAAGAATGTATTGTGATATCACTTAGCAATTGGTCCTCTGGATCTTTATGATGTGTTTGTTAATTTTGACATAAATTATGCTCTCTAATGATAAGATGTACATATGTATGCCTAAATGTTAATGAATTCATAAGATTAGGTATGGATTTATCTCATTAAGCCTTAGACTCACTTTTCTATGAACATTTTTTTTTTCAGATTCTCAAAAAATTGCTATCAACCTACCTCTGAATACATTATAAAACAAATTTATATATCAAAGCTCCTTTCTTTGTCTTTCAGTTATGATGCCTCCATCAACCAATTGGGTTTAAGTAAATATGAATAGGAAATATTGAAGCAAGTGTGAGTAGAACTGAATAATAAGAATAGATTAAAAGCTAGTGACTATCAATCGAAAATTGATATTTATGTCGGTGATGGCCAGAAAAAAAAAATCGGGTCATGACTATAACTTTAACTCTAAGCCTTACCATCTTTTCTATAGTAAAAAATGGTGCTTTATGTGTCATCATCTTTTTCTAGATGCATTTCATAGATTTAGGTAAGTCTTAATTCAATGGAAACACAGAGTTGAGAGACCCACTAAAAATATTGTCTAGTTCCAAAATTTTGGAACAATTAGAAAATATTGATGTTATATTTGGAAAGGTAATTGAGATGAAAGAAGGAGAAAAAATATCTCGGGGTATATTGGCAGATGAAAGTGAGACAGAGCAATGGAAAAAGAAGAGTATATTTTTTCAACTTTTATATTAGGAATTTAATTTGTTACGTTACAATTTTAAAGCTATGCACATTTAGAAAAATGTGTGCGATAATATGATTTATACCTTACTCAATGAACAAGGGAAGAAGAAAGACCATCTTAATGCTCATAAAAACCTACAAGTAATGAATGTAAGGTGAGATTTGTAAGCTAGTAAGAATGTGAAGTAGCTTTTGACCCTTTTTGCAATGAAAAATACCTAAAAGGATGTATTTTTCTATAGATTGAAGAATGTGAAAGTGCCTGATGGATATTTGAGTAATATTTCAAAATGCATTGATTTAAGATATTGTAAGCTCTCTAAATTGAAAACCAATGATTCACATATTCTTATGGAACTATTACTACTATTGACATTGTTTAATTTGTTACCCGAGAAAGTAAATGCAATTTTAGTTAAGCTATGTTTATTTTTTGACAACTTTGTGGTAAATCTTTGAATCCAGTTGAGCTTGACAAGTTTTAAGAAAGAATTGTACTCACACTTTGTCATATAGAGATATTATTTCCTCCATCATTCTTCACTATAATGGTTCATTTCATTGTTTATCTAATTGAGGAAGCAAATTAAATGTGGAGGACTTGTACTTTATTGATAGATGTATCCCATTAAGAGGTGGTACATCTATTTGATTTGTTTTCAATAATAATTTTAATACTAAGAATTAAATACTTAGCTAATCATATTTGTATATTTTATTTTGGACTCAATAAGTATTTGGGACATTTAAAGTCTTATGTGAAAAAACAAAAGCTCAACCAAAAGGCTCTATAGTTGAAGGTTACTTAGTTAAGGAATATCTTACTTTTTATTTAAGGTATTTGCATGGAATTGAGACAAGATTCAATCAAGTTGGACATGTTGATGACAACTTTATTCATTGTGACTCTTATTAGAAGCCATTTATCTTCTTGAAGATAGGTTGACCAGTTGGAAAGGTCTCAACTTTTATGCCAACACAATTGGAGTTATCACAAACACATAGATATGTGTTATTCAATTGCACTATATAGTTAAACTATTCATTGAAGAATTGAGGATTCAAAAAAAGAAATGACTCAGAAGTCAAACTCGATCAAATGTAAAGATAACAAAAGTTGTTAATAAGGAAGTTGTTCAATGGTTTACTTGTTGTGTAAGTTTGAATTTCTTTATTGGTTTATAATCATTCAATTTTATTATGTGTAAATAATATTTTACAATATTTAGATCTTTATAGATCATAAATATGTCAATAATCGAGTAGAGGTGTTTGATGATTTAAACTTGTTTTGCTCAGGGACCTCTTTGGCAAACCAAGAGGTCTAATGCTTACAAAATTAATGCTTTCAAATTTTGCACAATTAATTAAGAAGAAGGATTGAAAACTCAAAATAATGGAATTTTTACAATTGCAGAGTTGGGGTGCTATGAAAAATTGGTTGATATCATCGAGTAAAACTATCATGGCCAATTTACTCTTATCTTATTCGATTGTAAATGGGCCAATACCAACACAGGTATAAGAAAAAAAAAACCTATTACAATTTACTTCTATCAACTTCTTTCAACTAATCCATACTTGTGAATGTGAAGAGCATGATCTATACATATTAGCTTTATAGGCACAAATGTTATACTATGTGGATAATAAAGTAGAGCAAGATTGGAGTGTTGATATCCACTTGAAACCAAGGGACTTGTATGATATGGATGATGAAGTTAAATAAACATTTTGTGAGATCAAGCCACATATAGCAAAGGACTTTCAGTTGTTTTTCTCTAATAGTGTTGAAATAATAAGCCTTGTGATAGAGGATGTAGATGATGAGACCATAGTTATGATAGATCCAAATAACTATATATATGAATAATCAAGAACAATAGCCAGAATCATATCCACATAAGGATAGGCACTGTATTTATTTATTTATTTTTCATTTGTTTCAAAATTTATTTTTGATAATTAGTATATTTAAATTCAATTTTTCTATTTGTTATAATTATATTTCCACTTTTTTTTTTTTTAAGTTTCTAACTTTTGTTGTTAAATTTTTTGTAACTATACCAAAAAGAAAAATCAATTTAGAAACACAAGCAAATTATACCCTACTTCATGTGATCTATCGTAACTTCTATCAAATGCTCATTTCCAAGCCTCGATTACATGTGGCTCTTTCACCGTCCTAACATGTGACATTAGGCCTTTTATCTGGCATCAGACCTTTTAAATTTAGGGCTTATTGTTTTGTGAATTGTTGGTTGAAATTAGACTTTGAAAGGATTTTAGTGGAACACGGAATAAAACGTTTTATACGAAAGTTCTATACTTGAGCACCAACCTTAAAAGCCCCTTTTTTTGTCGTTGCCAAACAACTGAGTGGCTCTCTCACTATCAATAGTCACCAGTGAGTTTTTGAGGAAAATAAATCTATTTTCCCTCAGTTTTTACTATCAATGAAGTAACATCTATTCTTTATATCGACAACATTGTTTTGTAGCTTCTTTGTGTGAGTATTAAACATTGAAAATCAGTTATATGAACACAAATCTGGTAAAATTTGATAACACGTGACGTGATTCATTGTTCTTTCACTGACATGATTGCCTAAAGTGATCATAACATAAATACCATGACTTAAATTATCTAGAGATCTCTTGGTGCGAAAAGAAAATTCTTTAATAATAGCAATTTTTTGTCAACTATTTTTGTTATGTTGCCCACGTTGGATGAGTTCATGAATATTTTTATTATAATGGCTGCTGCTATTGCTGTCATGTTTCTGGTTTTCTTGTATTGTTTGATCTAAATATTACATATCTGTAGCTTGGCTAATTATTGATTGAAGTGATGTGCAGATTGTTTTTGCCATTTTTTAAATGTTATATTTATTTGATTGTTGAGAAATTTGGATCAAAGAATTAATGTGTTTGGCCTGTACTAGATGGTTTATTATGTTGTATATGATGTTCATATATACAAGTGGTGTATGGAAATTTGATCAAAGCAGTCTCATTTTGCAGCAGAAAAGGTGAGAAAGTAAGATGTTTATGACGGTTTTTTCATAATGACAGATAATCTAGACTTATTTATGTTTTCTGTTGTCTCCGGTGATTTGGCATTAAATTGGCTTGTTTATGCTTGTAAGTTTTAATAGGTGTTTGTAGTGATTGTAAGTTATTTGAGTTCCCTGTGTGTCATTTTGTTAAAAACCAAACATTATAGTTTTGGTAGTTGATTGCTTTAGTTGTTTATAGTACAATCATATTACTTTCCTGTTAAATATACATGTCACATAAGCAAGTTGCTTTTCCTTCACTAATTATGACGCACTACTACCATAAGTACATTGTTGTGATTTTGAGAAAATATAATTGAATTTAGAATATGTATCATTGGATCAATGTACTTTTGAATTGTTGTCAAATTATGTTTAAACTCATGACTTTTAATATTTGACAAAGACAATGTTTAAATTCTTATTATTAACATGAAATTTCAATTTAGCTTATTTTATATTAAAATATATAGATTTATTGTAAATTATTATTGTAATATGTTACAAGATTTGGAAAAAAATTAAATCAGAAAATAAAAAATAAAAAAATTTAAAAAATACATTTAGCAATGATTTATACACCTATAATGACAGATATAAATTATCAAAAACCATCACAAAAAAAAAAATAAGGAAAGTAACCCATCGTTGAAAACCTTTTTTTTTTTTTTTGAAAATTTTATGAAAACTCACTGCTAAATATATGCAAAACTGCTACTAAAAATTGATATTTTTTTTTTTAAAAAAAAAAGTATCAGAAGCAACACTAAATTGGCATTTTCAACAGTTGTTAAAAATTGTCGCTAAATATTTCTTAATCCATATATCTATAAGGATTTTGATAATCATAGCAAAGAGATTTAGCGGCACTTAATATAAAAATAATGGCCCTTTTTTTTTTATATTGTAGGGGATTTTTCATAGAAAATAAATAAGTCTTTTTCTCATAATTTTCAAACACACCAAAACACATTATTCTAAATTGAGTTTCTAGACTCTTTAACTCTGTCTTATAATCAAAATGACTAAGTTTAGGACTAAATTAAGTTGTTCAATCTTCATGCAAGTCTATAACAAATCTTGACATCTTCATGTTTCTAGCTAAATCGTCAAGGAATTTTGTAATCATCAAAAGCTGATGATTGACCCTTTTGGGATAAATAGCAGTTGGCACATACAAAACATCATTGTTTTAAATCCATCATCCATACGCTGATATCTACATACAAGATTATTTTGATTGGGATTGGCCGCGAAAATTAAGCCGCCATGGACGTCTGCTCTTGGAACAACTGCAAGAAGTAAAATCTCTACAACTAAACTTTTATGGGTTATGTTGCTATCTTCCATTTCTAGCATTGCTTGATGCATGTGTATACGTATATGGATTAGTGTTGCTGTGCATGGCATTAAATTGTATATCATAATATTAGATAACTGAATCTTTCAAATTCATGAAATAGAAAGGAATATTTACTACGTCACATCATCTAATAGTTTTGTGCAATATTTTGGCACAAACTCAAAAATTTTGTAAATTTTTATAAAATCTTTTCATAAAACATAATTTTGTTTTCTAAAAATTTTATGTGTGACAATTATTAAAAAATTACAATTTATACAATAAAAGTTATATAACAAATTCAATTTTTATGACAAAATTGCAAATTTTCAATTTTTAAGTTTCAATGATCATCAACTCTAATCCATATACGTATACACATGCATCAAGACAGAATAACAGTTTTACCATATTAAAATTCCATGTTGTTAATTTGTAGATTTTTATTGATTTAAAATTTTTTTCCTTGTCATAAAATCTCAACTCGATATTTTCAAACCAGAATACATCCCAGAAAATTTACCACTATTTGGAAGATTGACTCATTTGCAGCTAGGAAATGTTACTAGTAAAGCCTTGCTTGACTTTCTCTACAAGTCACCAATGGTTAAGACCCTTCATTTTCAACATGTAAGTTTGGAAATTCTTGTTCTTATGTCAATTTTTTTTTCCTTCTATAATTTGTTTGGAAGTACAATTCCATGAATATTGATGGTTGGTGATCTGATCAAATATTTTCCAGCAAACTGTTTCATCAATAACTAGTGAAGATTATAATTACTTCAATTCTGCAATGGTGCCTCGATGCGTTATATCCAGTCTTCGAGTTGCCAAAATAAGAAGTTTCGAAGTGAATCAAATTAGCTTAGCTGAATTTTTCATGGAAAATGCAATGTTGCTGGAGCATATGATTATATTTGGTTGTGGGGTGAGTCAGCTGATGAAATGAAGAAGGTAAAGCAGCAGCTATTGTCATATTTAAAGTGTTCTTCTAAAAGTGCTTTTGATTTGGAATTTTCCATATTTGTATATGAACCTAAATCTCCAAATATAGATTCAGAACAAGAATTAAGCTCAGACGATGATTAGTGTTTGATTGCATTTTACATCTTTTGATGTCTACGCCATGTTGGAATTGTGGCAAGTGATATTTGGATATTATTTTCTCATATTTATTATTTTACAAGAGCATTTAGGTTTTCTTATTATGGTTTTGATAATAAAAATTTATGATTTTACTTATACCCTTGACATCATTTCAATAAATTGAATGAAAAAGTGAAACTTGTTAAAATTAGATTCTACTAAATGTGAATAGATAACAATTAAGTTGTTGTCTTGCCGTTGTGTGGTGTGGTTAGGGTTTTTCACTGTTGGTGTTTTTGCGAAGTTTTTTGGTTTAGAAGATTTGCTTTTCTTCTCCAAGATTTCTTGGTTTTGTTTAACATAGGATTTGATTTGCTTGATTGGAGGCTCAAAGACGGCTTGTGTCCCGTAAACACCCCAATTTCTCAACCTTACATCTTGCTCCCTATTTGGCTCTTTTTCATTTCACTATTCCTCTATTTTAACTCTGTATTTTTCAATTTTTCTTTCTGTTATTGAATTCTGTTCTGTTCTTGGCCCAAAAAAAAAAAAAAAAAGAACAAATTGTGAGACAATTTTTAAGAGATTCAAGTGACTGTAACAGTATGCTTCCAATCTTTCAGAGTAATATTAAAAGTGAACAACTTAAGTAAAAATATCCTCCAAAAAGTTAGAATCTTTAATTCTTTTGGGGTATTTAAAGTTGAGATTGAATTCAAAATGATAAGAAAATTAAGTATGTTAGTTTTGATAAATCTAGTGAGTGCTATGAATATATGATAAACTGATGGAAATTTTTATTTTTTTATGTGATATATCCAATATTGTAATTTTTAGAATAGCAACCTTATGCTTAGAACACTCGAATATGATTGGATTGCAAGAAAGTGGAATTACATGCTTATGGATATATTTGGATGCATATTTGTGCATTTGATTTTACTAGACTTTGTATAGTGGCGATGTTTTAAAAACCGCGAGTATATTCTAAATCAAGTTAATCTATATTTATAATCCCATATGATTTGTTGTATAGAAAAAGCCTAGTCTTAGGCATTTTCATGTTTAGGTTGCAAGGTTAAAGTAAAGTGATATGATTCATTTATTAAATAACTTAATTCAAAGACTATATTGATGGTCACTATATTGAATATTGTAATAGCTACAGAAGTAGTTGATTTGATTGCCCGACCAAGACTAGCAAGATAATTGAACGATGATAGAAATTGGAGAGTTTAAGACTCATCTGGTAGTAGAAAAGCACCGAGTCTTGTAAATGAAATATCGTTGAGGAAATCCTAGATGGCTCACAAACCTGAAATTACTAATGACTATGTAGTATATCTACAGAAGCATGAATTTGACGTCAATGATATAATTGATCTCACCAGTTTTTTTTTTTTTTTTTCAAGAAGCTATTTCATGTACTAATTCTTTAAACTAGATAAAGGCTGTAAATATTGTATTATTTTAATGATCCATAACGATGTGTGAGATTATATATTGTTACATATTGGTTGCAAGTCTATTGGATGCAAAAGGATCTTTAAGATTAAAGAATACTCAAAAGATGATTGAGAGGTATAAGATCATATTGGTGGTAAAGGGTCATATTTAGAAAGAAGATTTTGATTATAGAATGTTTTCTTATTTGTTTTAATTGAAGACTCATTTTGAGTTGTTATGGCACTGGTAGCTCATTTTAACTTAGACTTTCACTAGATGTATGATGACCTTCTTGAATGGTGATTAGTTAGAAAATATTTATGTGAACTAACTAGTTGATTTCCAAGAGAAGAGTAAAGAACACTTAGTGTGTAAATTAAAAAGATTCATATATATTATTTGAATAAAAAGTCTAGATAATAGTATATCAAGATTATTGAGATTGTTACTTCTACTGGTTTCAATGAGAATGATGCAAATTTGTGTATCTGTTTTAAGTTGTATACGAGCATATTTATGATTCTAATTTTATGTAGATGATATTCTCCTTAAGAATAATGTTATGAGCCCCATGATTGAGATAAAACATATACTATCTATATATTTTAGATATGAAGGATCATAATGATGCCTCTTTCTTGCGAGGCATATGGATCCATCATGATAGATCTTGAAGTCTTCTTGGCTTGTCTTAAAAATTGTATGTTGAAAAGGTGTTTAGAAGGTTCAATGTATTTTATGTATTCTCCAAATATTGTACCCTTCCAGAGGGGTGAAATTGTTTCTAAAACCCAATGTCCTTAAAATAATGTAAAGATTAAAGTAGGTTTTATATGCTTTCGTTGTTGGTAGCTTGTTATATGCTCAAGTATGTACACATCTTGATATCATTATTAATTTCGTATACTTAGAAGATTCTTGATTAATCTTGGTTAGAAATATTAGACTACCACGAAGAAAGTGATAGAGTACCTATAAGGTACAAAGAATCTTTGTGCTGATCTATAATAGATTTGGTGATCTGATTATTGCAGGCTACTTTGACTCTAATTTTATAAATTATTTAGATAACAATACGTTGATATTTGGATATATTTTTATGATGATAAGAAGAGTTGTACTGTGAAAACTATCGAGCAGTCAATTACAACAACTTCCACTATAGAGACAGAGTGTGTTGCATATTGTGAAATCACTTATGAGACTTTCTGGTTAAAGAATATAATATTTGGATTCAAAGTTGTAGAGAATATTTATAGGACTTTAACCATATATTGCAACAATACTGTCACAATGAACTTCTCTTATAATAACGTAAGTACTACCTGTATAAAGTATTTTGATATTAAATGTCAATTTGTTAGAGAGAAAATACCTAAGCTATATATATATATATATATATATATATTGACACATATCATATGCATGCAGATCTACTAATTAAAAGCTTAGGTGTAAAAATTATTTGTGAACACATGACTAAAATAAGTTTGGCTAAGCTTTTTGATATTCAATGTTAGTAGAAGTTTCATGTTTCTTATTGAAATAATAAATAATTACCTTGAGATTAGTGAAATATTTATAATATTGTCATATATCTCATATATATGTATATATGACATTGTTGATTGTCCACATTTATTTTATGGCATATCCATAGAGACATTTAGACCCTATCTTATTATTATGTTAAAATATATTTTCGTTTTGACATCTTGGATGGAGATATGAATCAATTCATAAAGATATAAATATGATCACATATGTATGTTTGGTTTCTCATACATTTCACATTATGTTTTTGTTGTTAGAATATAAAATTAAGACATGTATAACATTAGCATTCCTATCAGATATGATGATTTGTATTATTGGGTACTTAATCATATCTTATTGAATTAAATGAATGCCATGACAACTAATTATATTAAGTTAATTAATTAAGTGATTAAACTATTTAGCCTATAATGACACTTAAATCATCAGTGAACTTTGGTAGTGTGAGCCATATAACTTGACCAATGATGATGGATGAGTTGGTATAGTAAGGTTACAACAAAATATATCTCTACTTATACCTTAATAGAGTTGTAGTTATCTTATTGAAGCTTCAATTTTATTTTCTCTCCCTTTTCTCTACTAGGGTTATAAAGAGTAAATTTGCTAAGGGAGTTTTTATTATAACAGATTTTTGGACAGCACCAGATACAATTTTATTATTATTTAATTTAATTTATTTATACAGATATTTATAACATGATACAACAAATCAAGTTAATTGGTTGTATTAATTTATCCAATTTTTCTAACAGATTATTCGTTTCTTTGTTTTCCTTTTTGGCAAAAAAATTCTCAATCTAGTATAAGATCAACTAGCTTGTATCTGAGCATAGGTTTGATTAATTTTATTTAATAGTAATTTATAATATAAATTTAGATTATTAATTATAATATATTTAAACATAAGTAAACTATCATCATATTTTTATCTATTAAATGACTATATAATTGGTATAATTATATTCATATTAATTATGAGAAAATACTATATTATATTTCTTTTAATTTGATAGAATTGTTACATTAATATTTTAAATTAGTTAATTTATCATTTGAATTTTTTTATCTTTTCAAAAATATTTTCTTAATATATTAATACTCAAGTGAATATATTTATAAATGATTTTGTTCAAAAATTTAAATTAACTACTTCATACCAAAAAAATAATTATTTAATCAATAAGATAATGTGAGAATTTTTAGATAGATATTATCTAATTAAATCAAAATTAAATATAATTAATGATGTGTTGATAAGTTTTTATTTTTATATAAATATAATTATTTACTTATATATAAATAATTTAATATGGATAAAAAAGATATTTTAAATTAGAAGAAAATTAAAAAATTTAAAAGTTTTATCTACTATTTAAATTTACTTATACATAAATAATTTACTACGGATAAAAAATAATATTTTGAATTAGAAAAAATTAAAAAAATTTTAAAATTTTAACTACGATTTAAATTTGAACGAAAAAGAAAAAAAATAATAAAAAAATGGAAAATTCTATGTCTTTGGTGGCAAGTGAAAGATACTCATTATATTATAAAATTTGGATGAATATGAGTCCCACAACATTTATAATATTATAAAGATTACTGAACTTTGGTTTATTTATATGAAACTCGACATTAATTAATATTCCGCGTAGCAGGAAATTGCTTTCACCATGGATTCAAGTGGTGAGACTCAGAATGGTAGCAAAATGCAGCTTTCTACAAGCAAATCTTCAAGCGGTGAAGATATAATCAGCAGTCTACCTGATTGCATCATCGCTTACATCCTCTCTTTTCTGCCAATTCGCGATGCAGCCCGCACAAGTGTCTTATCTAAAACTTGGATTTTCATTTGGACATCTTTAACGAAACTCGAATTTAACATATCTTTTACTTATAATCTTAAGATATCTCCAAAGAAATTTAGAAGATCACAAAGATATTTCATGAGATTCTTAAGCACAAAACTTTTAAGTTGGAACTATCTTCAACACTTGACTATTGCCCTAAATTGTACCATCAGGCTTCCCTCCACTAACAGTACTCTTGCAAACCTCCAATGCCTTAGGATTTCAGGAATGGAATTTGATTGTGAATTCTTAATTTCCCAGTTCTTAAAGAATTCTACCCTATTCAATGCACATAGAATCCTGGTACTATAATCATAAAAGCACCTCTACTTGAAAGTCTTTACTTTGAATCCTTTTATTATAAATCTGCTCAGTAATAATGTAAAAATTCTTGACACCATTGAGATAAGCACTTGGCGACTTAAAAAAATTCTCTTAATTATCGCGGTCAGCTCCCGGAAAATATCAATTTTTCTGGATCTGTTATATGTTATGTTGATGCTGATGCTGATGCTGATGCTGATATCTATCGAGAAGAATTTCCTGTATCGCCGCTATACAATTGCTCCCTTCGTGGAAAACTGCTCTTTAAAGATCTCCATGAAGTGAAATCTCTAACCCTAACCTTTGATGAGCTATGTTCTTCAATGTTTTTTTTTTTTTTTTTTTCTGGCTTTGCTTTTACATATGTGTATGTGGATTAGTATAGATCTTGTAGCATGCATTGTATGAAATTTGTATGTTACACAATAAAATCTTCCAAATCAATAAAAGAAAATTATTTTAAGTTAAGTAGACACAAGAATTAGTCCGTTTTTTACAAGGACACTTATTATATCCCTCAACTTTCATAAATTAACATTAATAATTCCTTCAATTATACTCCCTAGCTCTTTCCACTTGGAAAGTGAAAATAGATGGAAAATATTGATATGAATGGTTAAACTTCACCTTAGCAACATCAAAATATATAATAAATACTATATTAGGAACAAAATCAAAATCACACATTTTTAGTACTATTTGAGTTGTTGATTTTTATCAAAGTTACTAGTCAATGTCAACATTGTTAGGCTTCTTTCATAGTTGGAAATGGCAGTAAAAAGTAGTTATTACTGTTTGCTATGTAATTAGGTAGAAAAGAGTGAATTCTTATTGAATTGATTTGGTTAAAGTGTCACTTAATAATTTTAGTTTATGATTCTAAAATGACTTCATTTTTCAATTTCTTTAATCAACATGTCTCTAACTTGTAAAAATAGAGTTTAACAAATCATCTTAGTATTTTCTATCTATTTTAATGTTGTAAAGTGGAGGAAGGAACATATAATTATAAAAAAAGTAAAAATAAGTTACTACTAATGCTAATTATAAAATTTTAAAGATAAAATAGCCATCACTTCTATAAATAAGAAGTTAATTGTTGTGTTTACTCTGTCTTATTCTATCTTGTATTCATGTCTCATTGAATAACATAGAATTACAAGTTGATATTATTCCATCGATAAAAAAACTTTAATAAAATCAAGCACATAACAAATAAAGAATTCAAATTTTACTAGAAATATTTATGGGTTTCAATGGTTAACTCCATCCAAAATATTGTCATTGTTTAAAAAGAAAATATATAGAAAATTGTCCTCATAAAAGTATTATCATAGTGTAATTCTAAGTTGTTCATTTGTATGTTATTGATTAAAGTTTTTCTCTAGTCATCATATCCAAGGCACATTACATCCCAGGAAGCCTAACCAGTATTTGGAAGATTGACTTATTTGAAGCTAGAAGGGCTTACTACAAGTCGAGCCTCGCTGGAATTTCTCCGCGAGTCACCAATGCTTAAGACCATTGTTTTTTTGACATGTAAGTTTGGAAGTTCTCACTTTATGTCCATTTTTTTTTTGTGCAATTTGTTTGGAAATACAATTGAATGAATATGGATCCGATCAAATATTTTCCAGGAAAGAGTGTTGAAGAACATAATATCTTTAAAAATCAAATTGGTATAGCAGGATTTTTAATGGAAAAAGCAGTGCTGTTGGATAAAATGATTATATCCACTATTTTGTTTTATTGCCAATTGGTTGATGAAATGGAGATGCTGAAGCAACAACTATTGCCGTACCGAAAGTGTTCCTCTACAAGTGCTTTTGCTCTGGATTTTTCCTTATTTGTCCAGAAGCCTACTATTATTTGCGAGCACAGATGAAGAAGAACCAGTACTAAGTTGGATAATATACATAGTTTGGGCCACTTTTTGTGCCCTTTTAATTCTTTGCAACGTTATGATTATGATCGGGACTAAAAATTGCGTTTCTTGTTTCAAGGCTCTGGATGCCAGCACAATATATGGGTCGTGGCAAATTACATTCGGAAATATTCCTAATTTTTCTGAACATTAAAATTTTTTATGTTTTAACAAATTAAATATTGATATCATAATTAGATAAATCCTAAAATTAAAAAGGTTAGGAGCGAAAAAGTATTAGAAGGACTAAATTAAAATTTATTAAAATTTTTTATAAAAATATTTTAATTTAGGCGAGGTTATGTATTTTCTTTAAAAAAAAAATAGAAAAAACGTCCAAAAACTCTTACAATTTTAAAACCACTAAAAACACAATGACCCTCCACCCCTAAAGAAGGTCATTTTGTAATTAATTTGTTAAAGAATAATAAACACTAGTACTGAAAATCCCAGTACCATGGTTAGAAATATTTGCCAAGATCATTGCTTTGTCCATGAATTTAAAATTGATGACAGTATGCTGACTTTTAGAGTAGGAGTCTCAGTTTTCTTTTCAGCCTCAGTAAAGTTGAGTTATAATCATTTTTGGGAAATGAGAATGCATATGCTCTTTCTAGCAAAACCATATACTTAAAAATTCACAAAGAAGTTGATGGTCATTCGCCTATACGGCTTCACTCTCGTCTAATTAAAAAAAGCAATGCTCTATCTGTGAAAGAACTCATTGTACATTTTTCTATTTTCTATGTATGTGAAATATGGGTTCAGAAAAAAAAAAGTCTATTACTTTGTTTCATTTCAATAAAAATTATTTCAATTTATTCTCAAATAAATTCTATTGTTTAAAAATTATACAAAAATAATAATTTCAATTTATTTACAAATTAATTCTTCTATTTGAAATATTTTAAAAAAATGTATAAAATAGAATTTAATAAAAAAGTAGATATTGATAGTATTATGGTGAATAAAATGTTAGAATAAGAATAGAATTTCTGATCTAACATAAGTTTTAAGCCAAATAAAATGAATTCTAATAAAATTCTTAATTAAATATAATGGATTTCATAATCACATAAATGTAATTGAACTAAAAATTGTAAATGAAGTGAAATCAAATCAAATCTCTTTGAACTTAAGCCAAACACCATTTAAAAAAGCAATTTTTCTGAAAATAAAATGAGATCTTATTTCTAACAATTCCATACAAGGGGTAAAGCAGAAGAGATGGTGTGTGTTTTGTTTATTTTCCTGGTTTGTTAGAAATTATCAGTTGAAAACCCCAGAAAAGTACAATCAATGAGCAGTATACTGGCAGAGGAAAAACTATAAAATTGAGGGTAGTAAGAATTGTAACAAGCCAAATACTTAAAGTTCATTATATGCTAACTTGAATTTCATTATAATTAACATCTACTAGACTTTGCTTTAATGTGGCAGCAAATATGAGCCTGCAGACAATGTAACCTTCTTGTAGATAACATAAGCAGCACTGATTCAAGATAGTTCTTTTAAATGCAGAACTTGAGAAGCAGAAACTATGTCATGTACAGATTAGGTTTAAGCTTCTCACCATCTCAGATATACCATCAGCTTCCAGCAGACATAGAAGGTCGCTCTCTATTGCCTCGGTTTGAGCTTAAGGGCAGCACTGCAGGAATTTCGACATTTAATCCCACTTCCTAAGACAAAGATGAGCGCATATGATTATAAACAATACCTAAAGCAGGCGATTCTTTATTTACCTGTTGATACAGAAACGCTTTCCTGTGGGTGGAGGGCCGTCATCAAACACATGGCCGAGATGAGCATCACAAGCACCGCAAAGGACTTCCTGGCGAGGCATGAAAATGATTGACAAATCTAACTTGGACTTCGCATTGTTCCCGATGGGCTGGTAATAGGATGGCCATCCAGTTCCACTATCAAACTTGGTCGATGATCTGGGAAAGATAAAACAAATGAATCAATATAAGAGAACTGAGTTCAGTGTGAAAGATGGCATTTGATTATAAATTCCATGCAAGTATAGTACTTACTCAAATAAAGGTGTGTCACAGCATATGCAATGGTAGGTCCCTTCAGTTTTGGTATTCCAGTATTCCCTGAAATTGATCAGGGGAAAAAAAAAAGAAAAAGGAAAAGAAAAGAGAATTAAGTTTATCGTTGCAAATAGAATCCTACACAAAAAAAAGAAAAAAACGCCATGCATCTGAGCGCAATCTTTCTTCATCAAGCATGCCGGCCTCTCAACAAAAAACAAAATACAGACTTCCTTAGACTACCAGATATCTCAAAATTTACACTTCAGAAAACAGAAGCAATGACAGTTGATTAAGCTCTAACACACACAGTCACGTAAAATAAATGCCCCTCATGCGCACAAACTTATTAGGGCCAAATTAATGCTACGATCTACAATGATGAGTAATATTATGGCTCAGAAGAGGATTTTTGGATACATTGGAATGCAGCCATACTGCACCTAAACAAAGCACAAAAGCTCATAGCTCCTGGTGGTTTGCACCAAGTTACAGCACCAGACAGACTGATGAACAATAAGCTGACAAATTGGACAAATTATATCTCATGCAATTGCGTGAAATTTTATGAGTAAGAAGAGACAATTATATGTTTTGTAGTGATTTGCAACCACAAGCCATGAGGAACATTCAAATTTCTCTCATCTAAAATCTTGTTCACTTGCAACTACAGAGGCATTGAAAACAGAAACACTGATGACAGTAATTTATGACTTGTGCGGTTTCTGAAAAATTTTGCAATGATGTTCCCTGTTATCGAAATTCAAAACAATCACAATGGAGTGATAAAAAACCTATTCAGTAATTTAATTGGTATCAACACAATCAAGTAGAAACTAGTAATCAGCAGCAAAGAGACTAATTTGTGACATGCAACTCGTAGGGCCATTGCAATATCAGA
Organism: Saraca asoca; assembly: GCA_026873985.1. Lineage (NCBI taxonomy): Eukaryota > Viridiplantae > Streptophyta > Magnoliopsida > Fabales > Fabaceae > Saraca > Saraca asoca. The sequence goes on from JANHAO010000124.1 coordinate 23,800, forward strand.
GTTAACCCAATGGATTTGGAAACTTGCCAAGAAACGCCAGTTGGCATTGTGGGCAATTAGGCATGATTAGCAGCCTAAAATCATAAAAAGACATTTAACAACATACCCAGTGAAAGCCCTTTCAGTCCCCTTTTGACGAGTAATATAGTATTGCTCCTTTGTCAGTCGCTTCTTCCATTCTTCATCACTTAACGATTTGACATCAACGGCACCGGACCCTGCACGCCAAAGAAAAAGCCTGTTAGAGAGACAAACACAACTCAAAATCACCGTAATCACAAACATATTTATCCTTCAAAAGACAAGCAAAGAGAAACATACTGACACAACAATTCCGCTAAGCTGTAGATATGAGACACCAAGTATTACGTGACTTATGAACTCTGATGATCTGTTTGGGAGAGGGGAATTATAGGGGAGGATGGAGGGCAAACTCCATATTTTTATTGAACTTTGGTAAAGTTTATCCTCAAATCTGCTCTCTTTCCTTTTCACTTCCATTACTCCCAAACAGACCATAAGTTTGCTAGGAGCAGCAGAGCAGAATATAGCTTTAACAATTTTAATCGAATCAACTGCAATAACAGAAACTGCCAAAAGATCAAAACATCCTTGAGATTTCGAAAAACAGTTTGGGATATAAACTGGAAAACAGAAATGCCCAATAATCAAATATCACCAATGGATCCAAAAGAAAACTTATTTTCCATTGCCTTTGATTTCTTCCTTGAAATTCTCTCTACCAAGTAATCAAATTGCTAAAAAAAAAATGCAAAATCAGTTTACAGTTGATAACAAGCAAGCAGAAACTAGAAAACAGACCAAAAAAATTAGCAATTTAATGACAAAAATCAATACCTTCTATGCTGTCTGCTTGCTGCGAAGAAGCTGAAGATCCCATAGCCCGAATTGAGGATGAAAAATTTCTGGGTTTGCCAAAAATTAGTGAAGGTAACACAAAGACCTTGGAATCGAGGTTGGGGATAAGTCTCTTAGAAGGAATCTGTGCTGTTGTTTGTAAGCTAAAACTGTGTGAAGCCATTTCCCAAATGCGGACCTGAAATTCACTGCAATGCAAGGCCAATCCAATCCAAAATAAATAAAATATTAGCACAAGAAATTTTATGGTTGACAAGTGGCAGTCGAAGAGAAAATTTTTATTCTGGGTCCTATTCTTGCCGCGTGGCAATTTTGACGCCAGTAAATTCTGGTAGATTCCGGAAGGTGTGAGCTTAGAGTTGCCACGTGAGATTATGTACATGAAACGGACAAACTGTGTGTTGCTACCTATATAAAAAATTGGGAAGCTTCTTTTGCGTTAAACATTTTTAGTTACCGTTAATTTTGTAGCGCTGTATGATCTTTTTATTATTAATAATGTAAAAAATTTTATATTAATGAATCAAGGATCAAATTTAAATTCTTTTCTTTGTATTATATAAAGATCAAATTAAGTTTCAACATTCAACTCAATATTTGAATATAAATCTTATTAAAAGTTATTCTAGATAAGGAAAAAAAAACAATTGCCCACCATTTTGCCTTAATTTTATTATTTATTATTTTTTTTTTTGGGTGATAAGCCTTGGTTTTCTTTTGCCAGGAAAGAAAAAGATACAAAGAGAAACGGGCATATCATACAAGCTATTATAGAAGATATTGATTCTGTCCAGTATTAAACTTTCTTATATTAAATTATCATAATTTAATATTATGGTTAGGTCATTGGAATGTGATAATAGTAAAATAAGTTAACTAAAGTGTAATTATGTTGTTGGCCTATGCTGACACCTAAAACAATACTAAAACTTTAGCAATGTAAACTTTATAACTTAGTCAATAATAATGGATCAATTGATCCAATAAAATTGAAGAAAGATAGATCTTATTTATATTCTAAATAGAGTTGTAGCCACTTTATTAAAGATATAATATTGTTTTCATCTCCTCTCTTTATTAAGATATGTGAGAAGTGTATCTGACTTGGAAGATTTGTGTTCATGGATTTAGTCAATGCCATGTATGCATATGTTTGATAATTATTTTACTGTACAAATTCAGATGTTTTGTAATATAAATAAAAGATTTGGTTATTGACTAAATTTCTTTGTCTATTTTTTTAAAAATTAATATTAGAGCCAATTTTTCTTTCACATTCATGTTGCAAGGCTGAAATTTATACAAATTTTATTTTATAAATTTTATGTGATTAAACTATTGGATGATCCATAATTTATAATGAGAAATTGCAAATTTCTATATGAAATCTTATACCTTTTATATACTATTGTATTTCATGATTTGATTATAAATTTTGTGAATTTTTAAATAGAATAACAAATTGGATTAATCAAGGTTTTCTAAAAAATTGATTTTTACAAATTAGAACAATTTAATGCAAAATTTCTCAAATTGATTTAAGGTTTCATATTAAGAGTGTATAACATGTAAAATGTATAAATCAATTTGAATAAAACTAGTGAATTATGTTTTGAATTGAAATTTCAAATTTGAATACATCCATTCAGGTTCAAGGAGTTTGTTTATGAAAATTTGGGTAAATTTTTAGGCATTTGTTCAAATTGAATAATGATTCTATATTAGAATAATAAAACAAATAAAACCCCTCAATCAATTTCCACCAAATTGTGAACTAAGATTGCATGAACTTTTCAAAATTTTAAATCACAAAACCCTAGTTGGGTTTGACTTGTATTGGTTGAAATTGCATGATTAATTGTCTAGATTTTGAGAAATTGATTTGAGAATATTTAGATAGAAGAAACTTATACAAAAATCATGCAAAACATGGTTATAATGGTAAAAAATGTAAATCAAGTCAAAATTCAGGTTTGGTGACTTGAAACTGTGCTAAATCAAGTGAAGGAGATGATACAGTTGAATTGCAAGCAATCCCACCCACTTCATGGGTGCATGAGCTCCACACACCACTATCGGAGGCTCCTTTCACAGTGGTGATTACACTGCCCAGTTCCATTCTTTAAAGTTTAATTTTTAGAAATTTTTTCAAAATTTTCTGAAAATAAAATTATTTTGCGTAATTTTTTCCAATTCATTTGTTATTATTTAGGCCAAAAAAATTTTCTATGTTTCCTACGTATTGGACTACTGTATGTAATTTTTCCAAAATTTTTGGATACTATTTAATTATTAATTGTATTTTGTATGATTATATGCATAAAATTGAAAATATGTAAGAATTATGATACTCATGTGTATGTCATAAAATTTTGTACGAGTGTATACTTATCTATCATGGGACTAGTTGTATAAAATTTTAAAATTATATCTAGGAGAGTGTTATTTTAATAATATATATATATATATATATATATCCTATCGATGTAATATTATTAACATAGTTTGTTGGCAATAATATAAATGTCAGGATTGCTTGTTATGTTTTAAAAATTTTAAATACCTTGTTAGTGTTAGGCTTTAGGAATGTAACATTCAAATTTTTGTGTTAGATTATGAAGCCTTAAATGTCGTATCGGTGTTAGGTTTCATAATATAATACTATTTGGAATTACATAATTATTGAGGAAATATTACAATATGACTACATTAAACGTACATTTTGGAAATTTATGATGAATTTCATAAATTGTTATTTCCTGAATCTTTTGTTACCTATTTAATTAATTACCATAAAAATGATTTATGAGACCAATTATGAAGACTAGGCTGAGTAGTAGATATCTTAGCAGAATTCTGATGTTATATCTAGCAATAATCGAATTTTGTATTTGGCATGGAAAAGAAGAACCAACGATAAACAATGACTTTATTGCTATGTAAAGGCTCTTCGTGAAAAGTGAACACACTTTAATAGAGTGTATTTAATGGTTGCGATGTGTACAAAGGATAAGATCATCATAAAAAACATTGTTAACTCTCCTAATGTCAAGTTATATATGGACTCTAAAGCTAAAAGTCGTAAAGTCCAATAAGGTTGACAAAGGACATTACCTTTCATCGGTGAACAAAATTATTTGTGACAGTGTTAGTGGAATTCATGTGCATATATCATGGAATTGGTATATTACCATAATTGCTTAAAGGATATGAAAAAAAGACTTAAAAAATAGTCATTTAATTTAACATATTTTGTAGTCTATTTTGATTCAAAATTAATGTTAACGACATCATATTCAAGAGGGTGAGTAAACTTTCAATGAAATGACTTCTATAGCTAGTGAAATGGAAGATGACATGGAGAAAGCAAAGGTCACAATGCTCCTTTTGTTTCATATAGACCAAGTGCTGAGCATAAAAATTAGTCAGATTCAAAGGAACCTAATTTTGGAAAGCAAGAAAGCTTATTTAAGTGTGCATCATAATAGATCAAGATATTTTCGCTAGCTCTAATAAGATGTTCTATCAAACATTTGGTGGTTAGATGAAGATGCAATCATTTTTTTGTTTCATTACGAATTCATTATAAATGTTAAAAAAACAAAAGGAAGCCAAGTGATGGAAAACCAATAGTCAAATTGGAAATAATGGAAAAATGCAAAATGAGCATGTAAGAGTAGTTGTCTTAAGTTTATTTTCTAATCATATTTTAGAATTAAGTGACATTATTTATACACCTTCCATGAAAAGAAATAGATTTCATCTATTGTTTTAGACCTATAAAACCAATTGCCATTTAGAAATTGAAAATTTTGTTTATTTATCAATATTGTGGTTGGATACAAAAAAGGTTAGAATTAATGTGAGCTCCTCTATATTGTGGCATAGGTGTCTAGGTGATATCTCCATAGAAGAATGAAATGATTGATAAAAAAAGAGATTTTTTATAACTTGAACTTATCTATCTTGGTATGTGTATTGATTGCAACAAAGGAGATACTCTAGGTAGAGCTAGAAAAGGAAAAAGGCTAGAAGGTTAGATGTACTAGAGTTAATTCATAATTATATAAGCTGATTGATTACACTAAACACTATGGTTGGTTATTGATATTTCACCATTCATTGGTGATTTTTAAGTTTTTGTTAGGTGGAAATATCCACTGAAAAGTTAGAATCCTTAAATTCTTTATAGGCATTTAAAGTTGAAATTAAACTCAAAATGAGAAAATGCATCAGTTTTATCAAAACTGATGAATACTATGGAGATATGATAAAACTAATAGAAATCCTAATTCTTCTATATGATATCTCCAAAATTGTGGTTTTGAGGCTAGCATCTATATGCTTGAAATGCACAAATAGAATTGGATTATAGGATGGTGAAATTACATGCTCATAAACATAATCAGATGCATATTGGTGCATTCAATTTTATCAGACTTTCTATAGAGTGATGCTTTAAAGATCACTATGTATATAATGATCAAGTCCCTAATAAGTCTGTACCTAAAACCTCGTATGAACTGTTGTATGGGAAAAGCCTAATCTTAGGCATTTCCATGTTTAGGTTGCAATATTGAATTAAAGTCATATAATTCATTTGCAAAGTAATTTGATCTGAAGACTATTGATGGTCACTTTATTAGATGTAGCAACAGTTACAAAAGTAGTAGATTTTATTGTCTAATCCACACTACTAGGGTTATTGAAGTACTTTCTTTTATTTATTGGTCAGATAGTGGGAGTGAAAGATCATGTAACATTTCTTTCTTAAAGAGGTGCAATTTGTTATTTCGCTAGCACCATCACAAGTTGAAAATAAACTAAATTAATCCAGAAAATCTAGAAGATGACCTAGTATAACATATGATAAAATCAATGGTAGAAATTGGAAAAGCTTAATGCTCCACTAGTAGTAGGAAAAAACAAAGTCCTGTAAATGAAATACCTTTAAGGGAATCCCAGATGGCTCGTAGACTAAAAATTACTAAGGATAATGTGGTATACTAGCAGTAGCACGAATTTGACATCAATGATGATAATGATCTCACCAATCTTCAAGAGGCTATTTCAAGTCTTGATTCTTTGGAATCAATAAAGGCTATGAATGATGGATTGCTCTGATGATTCATAATGATATGTGAGATCATATAGAGTTACCTATTAGGTGCAAGCCTATTAGATGCATGGGGGTCTTTAAGACCTAAAGGGATAATCAAGGGGTGATTGAGAGGTGTAAGGCCTGATTAGTGACAAAAGGCCACACTTAGAAAGAAGGCATCGATTATAAAAAAAAATTCTTGTTTGTTTTAATTAAAGACTTGTTTCTGAGTTATTATACTTTAGTGGCTCCTTTCAATTTAGAGCTTTACCATATTAATATTAAGATGCCTTTCTTGAATGGTGATTAGCCAAAAATTATTTGTGTGAACCAAATAGATGGTTTCCAAGAGAAGTTAAGGAACATTTAGTGTGTAGATTGAAATGATTCATTTATATGATTTGAATAAAACATCTAGAAAATGGTATCTTAAGGTTGTTGAGATTGTTGCTTCTTTTAAGTTTAAAAAGAATAATGCAAATCAATGTATTTATTTTAAGTTAGATACGAGCAAATTTATATTTCTAGTCTTATGTTGATGATATTCTCCTTGAAAATAATGTTATAAGCTCTGTGATCCTGGCAAAAAATATTAGACTGTTATGAAGAAAGTTATGAAGAACCTATAAAGGTATAAGGAATTTAGTGTTAACCTATTGCAGATCTAGTGATCTAATTATTATAAGCTACTTTGACTATGATTTTGTGAATTATCTTGACAAAAAGAAGTTGACATCTTTATGATGACAGGAGGAACTATACTTTGGAAAATATCAATAAGCAAATCACAACAACCTCTATTGTGGAAGTAGAGTGTGTCACATCTTGTGAAACCACTAATGAAGCTATTTGGTTAAGGAATATGATATCTAGATTCAAAGTTATAAAAAGTATTTCTAAGACTTTAACCATATGTTATAATAATACTGCCGCTGTGAACTTCTTTAAAAAATAATAATGAAAGTATTATATGTACAAAGTATTTTGATATTCAGTATCAATTTGCTAGAGAGAAGATACACAAATATTATATATGTTATCATGGATTGTATGCTTAGGGATCTACTAATGAAAGGCTTAGGTGTAAAATTGTTCACAAACAAATGACTAGAATGAGTTTGGCAAGTTCAATGTTTCTTATTGAAACGATAAACTAGTATTATTATTATCTTAATATTAGTGAAATGTTAATGATATTGTTATATATTTAGTATGTATATATACATAACATTATTGATTGTGCACATTTGTTTATGACATATTGATGGAGATATTTGACCCTATCTCATTATTGTATTGAGATTTATTGTTTTTCATTTTGGCATCATAAGCAGATGCATGGACCATTTTGTAAAGATATATATATAAGATCACATTTTGATATTTATGTCTTATTACTCACATTCCACATTGTGTTTTTGGTCATTGGAATATAAGTATATAAAATGTATATGACATGAACATTATTGGGTACTTATATTGGAGCTATGGTTGTAGTGGTGTCATTATGATTGATGACATTCATTATTGTGACCAAAGATTGTAATCCAATTCTTTGTTTATTAAACTATATTATCAAGTGAAAGATTGTTAGTATTTCATATATTGGACTATTGTAGTTTAATATTATGATTGGATCACCCTAGATAAAGCTGTAGCTATCCTATTGACCTAGTAGGGCATGTGAGTAGTACACGTAATTAGAGGATTTGCTTTCATCGATTTAGTCAATACAAGGTATATATATCTTTGGTAATTGTTTTATTGTACAAATTTAGATGCTTTGTAATATGAATAAAAGATCCTATTATCAACTAAATTTTTTTATCCAATTTTTTAACATTTGTTAGTTTGGAATTGATTAAATTCAATATGTTAATTTAGTATTACTTTAAATATAATCTAACATAAAAGGTCTCTAAAAGAATTAAACAATATGTACAGATATTACAATCTCCAAGTATTACAAATACAGAGCATATGAGTTTCACTCTCTGTATAAAGCATGTGAAGTGACTAATAATTAAATTAAAATTATAATGAAACACTGTTATATGTGAAATCTAGATCATCCTAGTTGGGCTAGTAAACAGCCCGAGCACGGTAAGAATCCAACTCACAGGACGCTCAGAGCACTAAGTCTCCTACTCGCATTCCTAAGCGACCTCGTCTGTTCGAGCTCATCCCAGCAAGAACAAGCTTGACCTCGTCACTTCGAAGACAACTGCTCCCCCAAACTGAAGATCCTGGCTAGCAAGGCATGACCAATAGCCCAAGAGTTCGCTGAGCAGAAGACCAACACGCGTGTTACCCAGCAAACATATGGGGCCCGCCTGCAGGGGTAATCTATAGAAGCTGACTTATAGGATTTGGTCTGTCCATCCTGTCTTGTACATTAGATGCTTGATGTAACAAATTTATTGCATGTAAAATTATACTTGTATCATCCTCTCCTCTATAAATATGAAAGAGGAGATGAACAAAAAAAAAAAAAGAAAAGAGAAATAAGAAAGAAGCTTAGACATTGAAACTCTGTAAAAATATCTCTAGACTGATACATTACCATGTACATAGGGTCCGGTTATATCCGAATTTGGTTGAACCATGTTAAAAAGCTTGGTGTCTTTGGTTGCTCTTCCCTCTCTTCTCACCTCCTCCGTCTATTCTACTACTTAGGAACTAGATTACAGTTTGAGATTCTGTAAGAATCCTTTGTTGGCTAGAGTTTGGCTCAAAACCAAAATCCACCGTCAACGTTTTGGCACTATCTATGGGGATCTCATATGTTCTGGTTCGTTCTCTGTTGTAATGGCCAAAGAAAGAGCCACCAAAGCTTCAAACACACTGCTTAATCCTCCAAATGGTCATGTCTCAATGACAGACTCCTCCATCAGTCTTGTCATCAACGCAGCTACCGGTTTGCCCCTAACCAATTTTGTTCAACTTGTTGCAATTGCCAACGACACCAATGAGTGCAAATTTGGCTCCAACATCAGTAAAGATTAAAAAACATGATGGGAAAATTGACCAAAGCAGTCATGACGCTAGCGCAAGGTGTGTAGAAGTGGGCCGAAGTTGTAGCACCAGTGAATGTTCACTAACAACAGCAAGTTGAACATTCGGGGGATATCAACTAGAAAAATTCTCTAACTTATTGCTCACAAAGGCAGACTCCAAGTCACAGATCTGACGACTATGAGGACCAAAGACTTTAACAATCTTCCAGCCAGGAATCAGAGGCACGAGACTTGTTAGTCGATGAGTTATTTTGGAAAATGATCCAGTTAGAGGAATGCCTTCGAGCTCCGAGTGATCGAGCTTGCTTCGAAGAAAGATCACCATTCTTTGAGGAGATCAAGACTCGAGCCCTCCCTCTCAAGCTTAAGGTCCCCGCGATTCCGTTGTATAATGGGGACTCTAATCCGTACGACCATCTGGACGTGTTTAATGTTTAAATGGACCTGCAAACGACTAACCCCCTAATCAAATGTTGAGTGTTTTCAGCTACACTGGGGGGTGTATCCCGAGCCTGGTTCAAAAGCCTCCCAGCTTGCTCGATTTGCAGTTAGGAAGATTGTTAATAAAAGTTCATTAGCTAGTACCAAGTGCTGAAGAGGCAACTTGTGCCCCCTGCCATCTCGTTATGATCTTTTAAAGTAAGCATGAGTCGTTGAAGGACTACATTGCCAGGTTCAGGCTCAAAGCAAATTCAGTGGAGAATCCGTCTGAAGAAACCATGCTAGCAATGATCTCCACGGGACTCTACAAAGATGGAAAGTTGTACAATAGTTTGTATAAGTCCCCAGTGAAGGATCTTACTGAATTCTATGACTGAACTGCTAAGCAGATTAAGTGGAAAGAGACTTTTGGCTCGGAAAGGTCTGACAAGAAGGATGAGAAAGCTAGCTCTCTCCATGGCAAGAAGAGGAGCAACATGGACCAGGGTGACCACTCTGCTGAGTAGACCATGAAGAAACCTAGAAGGGCTAGAGGTGAGCCACCTCAGCATTCGAATTGCCACGAAGAATACAACATCCTATCAGACTCCCAAGATAGGATTTTCCTGATAGAATGGACAGAAAAGACTTTGGGGCACTTGCACTCTCTAGGATCACTTATATGTGAAAGAACTATGAAGAGTTCTGTGCCTATCACAATGAGGCTGGTCATGAGACTTCAAATTGTTAGGCCCTTAGAGAAGTGGTTAAAGACTTGATTAGAAGGGGCCGTCTAAAGGAGTACGTTGTGTGACCTATGGGACAACGATCCCAGCTCTCTCAGCGAGATACTGGCCAGGATCCAAGGGCTCAGTCCGAATTATACATTGACAATGTATCTTAAGTTAAGAGAAAATGTAAAAACTCTCTTTTGTTCCTATTAAAAGTAGTCCGCTAATTAGCTTGGTATTATGGTTTTCATCTCTCTATTATGCCCTCTGGTATCAAGTGTTTCCAATTAGAGTAGCTCAAATGCGGTCAATTCTTTTAAATCTCCTGGGTAACTTTGTGCCAACCATGGCCTTTGGTCCAGCTGAGGCTCTCCGGAGCTCAGTCCAAAAAAGAATTAACGAACATAATGCCAGCGTAGCTACGTGCTCATTGAGGCACGGAAATGCTCAAAATAAACTCACTTAACCAGTTGAGCTGCAGGGTCGCTGAGGCGTGGAGACATTCAAAACAAACTCACTTAACTAGTTGAGCTGTGGGCTTACTAAGGTGTGAAGATGCTTGAAACAAACTCACTTAAACAGTTGAGCAGTGGGCTGGCTGAGGCATGGAGACACTAAAAATATACTCACATTGCCAATGTAGTGATTTGCTTGCTGAGGTACGGAGGCACTCTTGAACACTCAACGCTAGTGTAGCTACGTGCTTGTTGAAGCATAAAGAATTGACACCTAATTATCTGCCTAAGGTAACAAGATTGTTGTAATTTGCAGCTCGCAAATGATTGAATGTTTGTAGCTCTCATGCAACTTTCAGACTGTGTACGGACCTTATAATATTTGTTCATGCAGTGCTTGTATGTGAAGCATTTCACTCGTGTTCATTCTTTCTAAAAGAATTTGACCGATTCGCTATTCGGATATTTCATTATGAGCTACAAAAGTTTGCATCATTGCGGATACAGAAAATCAAGAACAACATACAGAGATCGCAAAAGGAGATTTTATTTATTAAAAAGCCTCAACAAGGTAAAATTATATCAAAAAACTCTGAATACAAATAAGAAAAAGCCAAAATATAAGATAAGGGCTACAACTAATTTTTTCTAGAAGAAAGGTTGTGAGCAAGAGGAAAGCTCCCACCAATTAGAAGGACGACCACCGAAAGGCAAAGCCCTTACCGACTAGAGCTCATGAGCTTGCTTAAGTCCTCAAAATTTTTCTTCCAGTGCAATCCTCAACAGCAAACTCTTCCTCAACTTGACTTCCACCAATGGAGAGGGAAAGAGCATAGTTGTTCTTTATTTTCTGGCCTCCAGCTCCTCTTCTGATTCACAAAGAGAGCAACTCAAGAAGCATCAGGAGCTTGGCTAGCCAGGCAAAAAACCTCATGGTGAAGTCAGGAGGACGTAATCTGAGAATCATATGAGATCTCCCCATGTTACCAGGGAAGCCATATCTTTGAAACTCCTTATGTAGTAGGACACACACACCACAGCGGGAAGACAAAATGTTAGAAATATGGAAGGCTTATCTGAGACACTCATAATTTGCTTGGTAAAGAAGCAAAAGAGACTCCTTTTGCCTTAAATAGATCCAGGACTGGTTCCACCGAGGGGTCCGAATGAATCTCCTTAACTACTTTAATTTATTACCTTGGAAAGGAATAAGGCTATCTTACCAATGATCGTAAGGCACATACTGCAAGGAGTATGGCCTAGAACAGACAAAATGACAAATTTGATGAAGACTTTGACCAAGCTGAGCTCTATGAAGTGAACGACCTTGGAAAGATTTCAACTTCCAACTCGTAGAGCGAGTTGAGAGTTGGAGGGCTTGTGTTATATGTGAAATCTGGATCGTCCTAGTCAAGCTAGTGAACAACCTGAGTGTGACAAGAATCCAACTTACAAGATGCTCAGAGCGCTAAGTCTCCTGCTCATATTACTAAGCAACCTCATCTGTTTGAGCTCGTCCCAGCAAGAATGAGTTTGACCTCATCACTTCAAAGACAACCGCTCCCCCAGACTGAAGGTCCTGGCTAGCAAGGCATGACTAATAGCCCAGGAGTTCGCTGAGCAAAAGACCAGCATGCGTATTGCCCAGCAAACATGCGGGGCCCACCTATAGGGGTAATTTATAGAAGCTGACTTACAGGATTTGGTCTGCCTATCTTATCTTGTACATTAAATGCTTAATGTAATAAATTTACTGCATGTGAAATTACACTTATAATCTCATCTCCTCTATAAATATGAAGGAAGAGATGAACAAAAAAAAAAGAAAAAAGAAAGAAGACAGAAGGTTAGACACTGAAACTCTGTAAAAATATCTCCAGACTGATACATTACTGTGGAAGTAGGGTCCGGTTATATCCGGATTTGGCTGAACCATGTTAAAAAGCTTGGTGTCTTCTGTTGATCTTCTCTTTCTTCTCGCCTCCTTCGTCTATTCTACTGTCGAGGAATCAGATTACAATTTTAGATCCTGTAAGAATCCTTCATTGGCTGGAGTTTGGCTGAGAACCAAAATCCACCGTCAACAACACATAAATAGTTTTATATTTTTATTTGATTAATTGATTGGTAGGCTTTATTTTTTGTCCAATTAGAATGCTTACTAATCACACTATCCAAAAATTTCACTTCCCAATTCAACTCTTCCTTACCCCATATTGGAAGCCAATGAAAGTTAGATAAGAAATGAATAGCCATTTACTTGAGATCCTAATAATGGTGATAGTGGCTTCTTCTTCATGATCATTGGGAAGGCCTTCCTTTCCTTCAATTTCATTGGCTGAGGAATTTCATTCATTCATAAACATAATACAGATGTTTCAATATTTTTTTTTACTTAATGCTTTTTAGTTCTAATTAACCATATTAATCTGACTTCCTATATTGTTGCTCAAGAAGTTGAAAATGATAATTTTTATTGTTATGAGAAATTATTCCATTTTTATTTAATCTTTTTCTTTTTTTAGTTAATATCATTTATTGTAACTTCCTTTTTTAGATAAGTTTATATGTTCTTGCTATCATGTTATAAGAGGATCCAAATCGAAAATTAGTATACAGTATCATATTTCATTCTCTATTTTTCTCTTTATGCTTGGATGGAAATGTTTGAGACAGTGGTGTTGGTTATCCTACTTGGTATTAGATTTAATTATTGATTCTTCATATTTAAATTGGTGAAGATTTTTTTATTAGGAATTGTTTCATTTTCATCATTCTTGTTAATTATATTGGTAATCTCTTCCTGCATGTTTTTATTTGTGTTGATTTTTTTCAACTAATTAGTTTATCTTGATATTATTGGTTATGGTTTCATAATTCTCTTAATGGAGTTATCATTTTTCTTCCCCACACATTATTAAAAATAGATGGTTGATTATGTTTAATTTTTTTCTACTAAAATTTTTTTCTCAAATATTTCTGTGGAGAATTGTTTCCTTTTCATGATTCTTTTTCCATAGCTTTGTCAATAATATCTTTCTTTGTGTTGTTGTATATGCATTATTTTTCAATTTATAAATTTATCTAAATATCATTGGTTATGGTGTGATGAATCTCTTAATGGAGTTCTCATTCATCTTCCTCCTACATTCATGAAAATAAAGAACTAATTATATTTAATTTTTTTTTGTTGAAATATTTCTTGTATTTTTCTTATATTAGTTTCTCATTTAACTACCTATATACATCTTTTCCCAATCTATCTCTATGAATTGCTCACCTACACTCCTTTAATCTTTGTTATTTAAACCTGAATTATTGTTAGATAATGTTATTATGGATTATGAGTTTTTTTCCATCCTAATTGACTAAATACATGATTTCATGATTTTGTGTTTGAGTGATAAGAACTTTTTTCTTTTTTTTTTTAATTTGGTTATATGATTATAATCCTGATCCTACCAACTCTTTTCCAAAATTAGACAATGAATTCGTTGCTACTTTGAATAATGTAAGAAAATTTCTTATAAATTTTATTTTGTTTCAATTTATTAATTAAACAAATATATGTCACTTAAATGTTTGATGTGTTGTAGGATGAATCATTCATTGCTATAGAGAATGATCCAACTCAGATTGATCAATACCAAATTAAGTCTACGAGAAGCAACTTTTGTGCTCTTACTACGTGAAGCAACTTTTGTGCTCCTACTTTGTGAGGATGTATCTGACTAATTTTCAACAAATCAAATGAAAAGAAGGCAAAGGTAAAGTGATATGTAATAATATTAATGTTGGATTTATATGTGATAATAATATTTAAGGTAAATTATATATCATATCATTTTTCATTTATGTCCTTGGTAGATTAAGTTTATGGTTTTGGATTTTGGTTTAAGTTTTATTTCTTAACATATGTTTCTACACTTGAATATAGTTGAAATGTTGATTTTAAGCGAATTTCTTTCATATAAATAATTAATTATCCTATTATATTAGATGCATTATTTTCTAATCCTTTTCATGGCATCCTATTAAGTTGCATTCAATTGCTATGATTCTATTATTATTTAGTTAATTGATGCCGTTAAATTAAATCAATTTCAACCACAATTTCGTTGTTTATTCAATGCTTTAATTATGTATAATTGCCAGCATATATTATACAAATTTAGTCTTGCGTCCATCTTCTTGCTTAATTTCCACTCAGCTACTATATTACGATTAAAATTTGTTTAATTGCTTTACAACTCACTTAGCATTTCCATTTCAATAAAATTAATTATTTATGTTGACATATTGTATGCAAATTAAGGTCATGTTTCTATCTTATTTAGTGATTTCCTCTTAATAACTATACATAACACTAATATTTATTTACTTCATATGCATATCAATTGTTATCCCAATTTTTATTTTTTATTTCAATAGAATTAATCATTTACATTGAGCAAGTATATTATACAAATTTAGTCATTTGAGAGTTTTTTTAAAATTAGATTTATTATTAAGGAAATGTATTATACATATTACTTAATAATTTTGAAATAAATATTAAGGACATTTGTTTTTGATTAATGCTTTTGAAATAATCAATAACGGGATTCTAAAGGTTTGGTGTGTTTCTAAAATTTTGATGTAATTTTAGGTTCTAATTTTATATCCAAAATTAGTAGTACATATATCATTTATTTTAAACATTAATATTTATGAAAGAAGAAATAAACGATGGTGAATAAAAAGGTATTTCATCTTTTTTTTTTATAGTATATTAAAAAAGATGAAAAATACGAAAATTAGTTTTAAAATATTATAACATGGGTACATATGCAATAAGTAAATAAAAAAATATTTTAGTATAAGAATTTAGTTCCTTTATTATATGCATTACAAGGGTAAATAATTTTATTAAAAATATACTTCCAATATTATATGAACATGAATCATTATTGTACTTGATTATATAAAGATATAATATCATATATAAAAAGAAGAGTGCAATAAAAATCTTGATAACTAATATCGAAGGCATGCCAACTAATCAGAACAAAAATGTTATTTACAAAGAAGTGTTTATAAATTTATCATAAGAGATACATTATGCAATAGAGTATAATTGGTAAGTATCTTTTTATTTAAATTGTTATGATAATTAAAAAATCTATTTAAATTATTATGAAATTCTAGAATAAAACAATTATTTATATATATATATATATTTGATTTTACTTTCAAAAATTGACTTTTTAATAAAGAAGTCGAATAAACTTGCAAGAATAATTGACATGTCAATTATCAACTATCATTATATAGTTTTACAAGATTCTTTACTTTTACTTCCATTGAAATTATTCTTGTTAGCCTAGGTTACCCTAACTACATATTTCTTAATTTTAATGTTAAAAAATAATTTTTAATCTAAATCATTTATATTACTATCTGTCAATATATTTTAATATTTTTATTTATTTTGTAAATTCAAAATATATATGATTCAAGAGATCTTACATTAGAATTAGGAATTATTTTATTTTTAAAGGATCTTTTGTAAGTAAATTCAAAAGAAATTTGATTCAAAAATTATTTTTTATTTGATATAATGAGGTAAATACAAACCATTTGAAGAAAGCAAATATTTTTTAAAAGTACAGATTTTACAAAAAACTATTTTACACATTAAGAATCGATTCATGTTCAAAAATATATACAAATCGATTCACCAATCGATTGATGAAGAACAGCTTTGAAAAATTTTTAAAATTGAAAGTTAGGATTTTACTCTGAATTGATTCAAGAATCAAATCAATTCACAAACTAAAAATCAATTATTCTATTACAAATGGTTGTAGCAGTTATAAAAACCCAATTTCCTTCAATTTTTTTAGCAGATTTCACATTCTTCTATCCTTCTCAAGTGCGAAAATCTCGAAGCTATCAAAGATTATTCAGAATTGATTCCACCTCATTACATCATTGAATCAAGAGATTTCCAAATCAAATTTCAGTAGAATTCACAAGAGCTGTTTGAGAATTTTCTCTCAAATTTCTGGTACTATATTTTCTACCTTACTTTGATTTTCTTTTGAGATTTCTAGATTGATAAAAATTTTGTTTAGGTTAGCAAAAGCTTTTTTAATTCTTGTGTGTTTAGGTTTGCAAGAAAAGCCTATAAAATCTTGTCGGTTAGCAAGAAGCCTATAGAGTCTTGTATTGTTGTTTTGAACTGGCATTTCAGGAACATGTGTTTTAATCCTAATAGTTTTGTTAATAAAAGTAGTCTTTTGGTTAAGGAATGATCTAGTAGAGTAGACTTGAATTAAAGTTTTAATTCAAGTTGAATCACTTTAATAACTCTGTGTATTGAATATTTATTTTTCTGCTTCTGGATTTACATTCTTGCTATATAATTAATTAATTCTATATTCTACACTCTACACATTCACTGATTAATATTCTGCACACTTATTGATTAATTCTCTGCAATTTCTTAAATATAAAATCATTCTTTACAATCTTATCAAAATCAAAGAGTTTACAATAATATTAAAAGAGTATATATATTCCCCCAAAGAAATAAAGGCAAGATCTAATTTCGGCAATATATCTCTTATTCGGGACCTATCAATTCTTTATTTATGTTTTTGCTATCGTGAAACTTTAATCCAATATTTTCAAATCATTTGGATGCTTTTTGCAAAATGTTGAGTATATTACATTCGCTACAATGCAAAATAAATCCATTATTAAAGTATTTAACTCATTGTTTTTGCAATTGCATACATACTTTACTTACACTAAATATTATATCCTTCTCTACTATGCATATTATCATATTGTTTTATTACTTTCTTGGTTTAATTTTAACTTGTCATAAATTAATAGAACCTAAATATTGATAGCTATTTATAATTTTATTGATTATTGCATCATACATATACATAGCACCTTTGCTTCATAGAGGAAGGATGAATTTCATAGCAATCCACTTCTTGCAAAATTGTAATATTTCTATAAAGAAGTTCCAATAATAAAGTAAACAATCATTTTGTGCAAAAAAAAATTTATCTATTACAATTTTTTGGAAAAATACTTGTACCATTTTAATAAAAAGTTGAAAACTGTTAATTTTTTGGGTGCAAATTTTCTTTTTTAATTTTATTGTGAAAAAGTTGCATGTTTTCATATGTAAGATTGCATTTTTGATGAATTTTTTGAAAAATTTGTAATATCTTTGGAGATGCCAAAACTAGATATGGCAATTTGCCTTAAATTTAGGGATCCCATGGGAATTGTCTCATGGGACGTAGGGACGGAGAGATTTTTTGTCCCATAAGATGGGGATGGGGCAAAAATTTGTCCTGTTCCAAATTTGGAAAAGGGGCAAGAATCATAGTTATCAGCATGTTTTGCCTAATCTTGCTAGAAGAATCAAAAAATATTTTTTTTTTTCATTTTGTAATATGTAATACAATTGAATTATATGCTTATAAATTTACTATATTTTGTATATATTAAGTATCTTAGATAATTGTGTGATAGAGGAGCATTTTAATTTGAGATAAAGAAAGAATTTAAAATGATTGTTGATTATATATAAATTTATAGCTTTATTTATTTAAGTTTGTTAGTGATTATATATAAATTAGTAACATTTAATTTTAAGATTTATTTATTTTTCATATTTTTAATTTTTTATTACTTCCTAAAAGTGTCCTTGGAACTTTATTACCCTGTGAGGCTTGGGGATAAGTTGGATTTTGTCCCCGATAATAGGGCATAAGGCAAGGCAAATTTTGTGATGGGAGAAATACTTATATACTTGAGTCATAATATGTGTCTTTATTCTCAACTAACAAGAAGAAGTTAGTTGTAAGTTTTATTGTCTACATTTCAATATTGTGGAACTTACATGCATTACAAATTGTACTTTTCAAATTTCAAGGTATTGAGTGAGAATAAGGACATATGTTATGGTTGGCATATTATTAGCCATTTTTTGCAAAAATTGCCCAAGCAAGTCGACCTTGCATTCAGAGTCGAGATAAAGGCTAATAAAAAAAATCAATAAATAAGTAATTACCAAATAAGATCACATTGAAAAAATATGTTAGACATGCAAGAGGTAGTTACTTGGCAATTATCTCACAACTTCTTGTTTGTTTTATTTTTAGTTTTCTTTCCTTTTATTTTTATTCTTTTAGAGCACATGTCCATTTTTGTAATAATTAGTTTTCATGAGTGGTTATTAAAAGAAACTACCTATGGTTCTTATAAGTAGGGCATTAGCAAACTAAAAAGAAAAAAACACTTTTTTGTAGTCCAAACACAAAAATATACTCAAACGCACTCTATGTTCTATAGCACTTTGCTATGCAATTCAGCATTTTGTTGACCTTTATATGGCTTTTAGGAACTTTTCTCTTTCCCATGCTTGTAATTTCATGTGTCATTCTATGTTTTTTATGTAAGTCACAAACATTTGGAATGAAGATCTTTCTTTTTTGTTATTTGCAACCATATTGCTTCACATAAATTTTTCAAAGGATAAGAATTTTGCTTATATTCTATGGAAAACCTATCTTAGAGTTGAAACTTTTCAACCTACAAAATTTGGCTTGAAACAAATTGCCACTTCTAGTGGGGCACAGTTAAGATATTTCTAGCCTTTGATGTTATATGAACCTTAGAAGTGGTACTATTTTATTAAATAATTTTGAAAATATATCAATTGCAAGTTCTCAAAATAACCCTTAAAATAAAGAGAGGCCTATCGATAATGAGAATGTTGGTAACGTTGGTTCTACTAAAAATATGGTTGGTAACAATCAAAATAATCAAAATAATACTTAAGGCACCAAAGTCTTATGGCATGTCATACTTCCCACAAAATTGACTGAAATTATCATGGGAATCCGTCCAGTATGTGTTTTAAAAATGCCGTCATTTTTTGACAACAAATGGGTGAAAGTAACCATGATATGGTCCATATGATATCATAACAAATTGTGACCATACTTCGACCAATGCTAGAAATAATATCTTAAGTCAACAAAAAGTGAATTAGATGCTAGAAAGGATGGAAGTTTGTCTGGAGAATATTGGAATAGTAATAATGGCCAAAATGCTGATAATAATGATCACAACAATTGTAATGAAGGTTTAGGAGTGAAAGATGTTGAGAATGAAGAACATGAAATAGAACGGCCATAGTTAGGCTAGATTAGGATACTTTGACATGGAGAAGAAAGAATTCAGAATAATGATAGAATTAATGATAACTTACAAATCCCAACAAACCTAAACCATAATTCAATTTTTCTACAAAGACTGGAACAAATATCTAATTCCTAGTTGAACAATTGCTTAATCAAATAAAAGGGCCACGTATTTATTCAAATTATGAGGGTGCATTTTTGGAATAGATAAATCAGATAGAGCCCCCAAGAAGAATTAAATTGCCAAAATTTACTACATTTTTTTGTGAAGATAATCAATCAATAATTAAACACATAACTAGATTTACCACTGAATGTCAAGAGCTAGTAGGAAATGAATATTTGAAACTGAAATTGTTCCTCTTTAACCAAAATCATTTTTTCCTGGTATTCAAGTTTTTCACCAAATTTTGTGCATTCCTGGGCATAACTAGAAAAATTATTCCACAATCAATTCTACAAAGGCAAGATGAGAATCAGGCTAACCAATTTACTAAGTATTAAAAAATTTCCTATAAAAAGTGTTAATGATTACTTGGACAAGTTTTGACAAGCAAGGAGCTGTTGTTTTACTTAGATAGTTGAGTCTTAGATAGTTAAAATTACTACATCATGTTTTGATTTTGTAATTAGAAAAAAAAACTAGTAAATCAACAAATAACTAACATATCTCAATTAGCTGAGAAAATGAAGCAAATTGAGCAATTTCATAAAGAGAATGAGAGGAAAATTAGGAACTTTACATTTAGAAAAGAAAAAGTAACTTATATCGAAAAAGAAGAAATAGAGGACAAAAACAAAATATATCTAGATGAATTAAAACCTATTTCTCCATATGATTGTCCTTGGCTAAACAATACATAAATAAAAGATAAGATAGACAACATAAATAAGAAGAACTATTCTTTCCACATAAATAAAGCATATTAGAATTTTGATATTCAACTAAAAGACAAATAGGTAAAATTGGCTAATGGCCACAAGGTTTTGACTAAGTAAGAAGTCAAAGATTGAAAATGTTATAAACATCAAAATTTGTTTAGCCACACTGCTAATAATTATGTATGTTTTGGGGATATAACAGAAAAAGCAATCAAAGAAGGAAGTCTTAGGTTTATGGATAAAGGAAAAGAAATGGTCATAGACAAGGACCCTTTTCTGACAACTGCAAATTATGCCGAACCCTTATAATTAAATAAAGGAAATATAGTGATTATTAATGAATATAATGATCTCTTGGATGCACCTTTCATACCTAAAGCTTAACTGGAAGAAGATGAATCAAATTCTATGTTTTTCAAAAGGAACAACATTGAAGGTGGGATAGAAAAAATGTGTCCTGATGTTAAAGGTATTATGATAAGGTGAGGGTTTTGATTGTAAATCTAAGAGAACGAGACCAAATAAACCTAAGAGAAAAGGAATAAGCTAAAAGAATTTCTTAGGCTATATGAAAAGGTATAATCATTAGGAAGAAAGATAAGAAGAAAGAGAAGTTGAAAGTAAAATAAGATATGGGAGGAAAATCGATCTTCAAAAGAATTGATTTTGACTATCAAAATCAATTGCATGAAAGAAAGGAAAATTATCTCAACCAAACTTGAATACCTTGAGGAGACATATCAAAAGAAAAATGGTTAACCAATGAGCCACAATCAAGTGAAAAACATGTGTGGAAACCAAGAATCTCAAAAGGATAAAATAAGTGATACAATCCTAATTACTAACCCCTATCTTTGATGAGAACTCAAAAATGTCAAATGCAAAAGCAAGTCACTTTTAGAAGAAAACAAAAAATGGGCCAGTACTTTAATCAGATACCATTAGGTCTTGGAGAAATAAGTGGAACTAAAAAAGAAGAAAAGACAAACTTGGCAAAACATTTGAAAACAAAAGGTCAAAATATGGAAATTGGCATGCTGTATGTTTTTCTAATGGACTTTTGATGAACTCTAAACAAGCCTCCACTAATGATTTCTATGATGAAAATGACTATGAAGAAATAGTCATGTTAGACAAAAATGCCTATACTTTCTTTGAGAGACTAATAAAATAGATGAGAGATCATTTACAAACTTTACACATAACGACATATGTTGATGGACGACAAATAAACCACATCTTGGTTGATAGTGGTATGTCAGTAAATCTAATGCCAAATGGCAACTTGCATCAAGCTCAAAAATTTGCAAAAGATTTAGTGCCATTAATCATTGTGATGTTAGATTTTAATGAAAAGATGTCAACATTTGAAGGAGTGGTACTATTCAATTTGAAAGTTAGCTTTACATCTAGACATACCCTTTTTCGTGGTAGTTCCATCAAAATCAAGTTACAACTTATTGCTAGGTGGAGATTAGATCCATGTGGTTAGTGTTATATCCTCAACCATTCACCAAACGGTAGTAATCTAGACTAATGACAGTTAATTAGAAATCATCCTCACTAATGATAGTCCTTGTTACGTTCAAAAGTGCAACACCAAATTTGAAATTTACATTCCATACATTAAGCCCATAATGATTAAAGGTGATTTTGCCTTGTAGGTAGTTTGCATTTATATTCTAAGTTCATCAGGAGTTTATATAATTCCAAAGGTCATAGATTTGGGTTGGACCAATGAAATAGTGAATGATGTATAAAAGCAGTTAGCTCAATTGTCAGCTTATATGGTCAAGCAAAAAGAGAAAAAAAAAAGATGTTCTCAGACCATATTTATGATGATAACCCACATGGATTTCTTGATTCATCTTTAAGACATGAAAAAAAGAAAATTCAAGTCCATAATCCATTAGAGGAAGCTAATTTTGGGACTAGGTATGAAAAAGAATGACATATTTCAGTGCATTAATACTTGAAGTTAAGAAAACAAAAATAATTCAAGTATTAAAAGAATTATGTGGACTATTTTGCATGGAATTTTGAGGAAATCCTAAGTTTGAGTTGAAATCTAGTTGAACACAAGTTACCATCAAAGAAGGATTTCGACTACCTAAACAAGCTCTTGGGCATTTTACTCATGAAGTAATCCATAAAATCAAGGTGATAGACTACTCAAGGCTAACTTCATGCAAACCACAAAATATGTCAAATGGATTTCAAATATGGTTCTAGTAATGAAGAAAAATGAAAAACTTAAAGTGTGCATTGACTTTAGAAACTTGAATGGTGCAACACCAAGAGATGAATATCCCATACCAATAGTTGATATGCTAGTCAATTTTGCTTTAGGACATATTGTCATCAGTTTCATGGATGGAAATGCAAGATATAATCAAGTCTACATTGTAAAAGATGACACATGAAAAACAACATTCAGATGTCTTGAAATAGTAAAGACTTTTGAATAGGTAGTAATTTCTTTTGGCCTAAAAAAGGCTAGAATGAATCATCAAATGGTTATGAGTACCATTTTCCATAATGTGATCAACAAAACTGTGAAAGCTTACATTGATGACGTGGTAGTCAAAGGCGAGTCTTACGAGGATCATATCAAAAATTTGATTCAAGCCTTTGAACGAATGTGTCAGAACAATTTAAAAATAAACCATTTAAAATGTACATTTGGTGTCTCTACAAGTAATTTTTTATGTTTCCTGGTCCATCAAAAACGGATTGAAGTTGACAAAAACAAAGCCAACGTAATCTTGGAAATTACTACTCCAACAAATAAGAATGAAATGTAGAGTTTCCTCAGTAAGGTGAATTTCCTTTGATGTCTTATTTCTAATTTATTTGATTGGACAAGAATATTTTCCCCTTCATTCAAACTAAAACAGAAGAGGAATTTTGTTGGAAAGAGTGCCATCAATAGGCATTTGAAAAAATAAAGAGATATTTTATGTCGCCTCTAGTAATGCCATCCTCTATATCAGGAAAGCAGCTTAAACATTATATGTTAGCTTTTGATAATGTAATTAGTTATTTTCTGGTCTAAGATAATGAGATATGTATAGAAAGAGTCATTTTCTTTTATCTTTCTGGGATTTTAAATTTTGTAGAACAAAAATGTTCAACAATAGAAAAAAATGTTTGTCTTTGTATTATTGTTGTACAAAGTTGCATTGTTATTTGTTGCTAACTAATGTTCACATTATTGTGAAAACCAATATTTAAAAATATATGCTGTTAAAACCATTTATCCATAGATGAATTGGAGAATGGGCACTAAGTTTGACAAAATTTTCATTACAATACATTTCATTAAAGGCCGTTAAAGGATACATAGTCACCGATTTTGTAGCTGAACATCAAAAAAAAAATTCTAACTATAAAGGCATAAAACCTTGGAAATTATATTTCAGTGGCTCTTATTATAAAGGGGTTCATATGTAGGAATTCAAATCATTACACTAGAAAAGAAACTAGTCGAATTCTTGTTTACACTAAGCAAAAAGTGCTTTAATAATGAGGTCGAATATGAAGCATTAATAATCGACCTATAAATTCTAGTGGATCAAGGAGTAAGGTGTTTCAAGACTTACAGTGACTTGCAGTTTTTTCATAAGAATATAAATGTTTAAATACAAGGTTAGTGAAATATTTGACAAAAATGTTTAAGCTTTTGAAAAGATTTGAAGATGTAATAATAAAACACGTACCAAGATAGGAAAATGAAAAAGCTAACAAATTAGCTCAAATTGCCTTTGGGTATAAGATCGATAAAGGTAAATTTTCCAAATTAATTCGACAATATGCTTTCTTGTAAACCTTTGAAACTCAAGAAGTATGTTGCAATGAAGCAAGGACCACTACATTCGTAGATTGGAAGACGCGATTAATAAGTTATTTGTCTAAGCCTTCTTCATTAGTCAATCCAAGTATTAAGGTAAGAGCCTTCAAATTTATTCTAGTAGATGGATCTCTTTACAAGAAAGGTTTCAAAAGATAGTTGCTAAAATCCTTGGGTGATAGAGAAGCATTGTCGTTGAAGTGCATGAAGGAATTTGTGGGGCCTATCAAGTTGTGTAAAAATGAAATAGGTCTTACTTGACGAGGTTTTTATTGGCCTAACATGATTAAGAATAGTAATGATTATGTGAGAGATTGTGAAGAATGCCAAAAGCATGGGCCAATTCAAATAATACTAGCAACTAAACTCTATTATATAATAAAATCATAGTCATTCAGAGGTTAGATAATAGATTTAATTAGGAAAATATACTTACTATCCTCCAAAGGGCATCACCTTATTTTATTGGCCATAGATTATTTTATTAAATGGGTCGAAGCCATCATGTATAAAAAAATTAAAGTAATATGATGTGATCCACTTTTTGTAACTTTATATTATTTGCTAATTTATATTAATAAAGACAATTACTATCAATTATGAGACAGTATTTACTGGTAGACAAATCAGGGAGTATAATGAATCAAGGGGAGTTAAAATGTTAACTTTGATGTCATATTGTGCCTAAGCAAATGGTCAAGTGGAAGCTGTTAACAAAAAAATCATAAATATGATCAAGAAGCATAGTAGACAATATCCAAAGAATTGGCACAAAATGCTTGATAATGCTCGGTGGGCTATAGGAAATACTCCCAACAAGTCTACATGAGTTACACCTTGTAACCTAGTATTTGACCATGATGCTATCATCTTAGTTGAAGTGATGGTTCAATCTTTAAATGTCCAAAAGCAAAATTAACCATCTGAAAATAATTATCATAGCCTTATGCTTAACGAGTTAGAGGATCCAGATGAAGAAAGGTGATAGCCTTTGGATAATTTGGTCTTTAATAAAGAAAAATTGGCTAAATCTTGTAACAAATGATTGAACATAAAAAATTTTGGTGTTAGCCAACTAGTTTGGAAAATCATATTGCTAATACAAAAGACATCAAGATATGGTAAATGGACCCTGCATTAGGAAAGCCCATTTGAAATCATACACATATTTAGTGAGAATAGTTGTAAGATAAAACATGTAAGTGAAAATATTGCCA
Source organism: Saraca asoca (assembly GCA_026873985.1). Taxonomy (NCBI): domain Eukaryota; kingdom Viridiplantae; phylum Streptophyta; class Magnoliopsida; order Fabales; family Fabaceae; genus Saraca; species Saraca asoca. The sequence goes on from JANHAO010000124.1 coordinate 49,567, forward strand.
AAGTTATAAATAGTAAGTATCTCAAAATATATAAGCTGAGCATTCATGAAATAGGCATCAAGTATTCAAAATAAAAATAATAATCTTTGGTTACAAAGACTAAATAGAATTTGATATTTTCATAAAATTCAGGTTGAAAGTAGATCTAAGCTCTCATAATTGTCAATCTTCCATTGCTTTTTGTGATTGTGCTAATTTATAAGCCACAATGACTTCATGAACTTTTGATGTGGTAGTCTTGAGGTCAGTTAGGACATCTCTAACTTTCTTGACAAACTGAGCTCTGTCTTTATTGGTTAACTTCATTATAAGATCTAGCTTGGGTTGCTTAACTTTAAGTCAGTAAAGTTATTCTTATAAATTTACAATCTTTGACTTAATTGGCATAATTCACTTCGAGTTATCATCAGCTAACTCTAAAGCTACATTGTGTTTCCTAATCAAGGTCTTCCTAGTCTTGCAACTTGCTTAGGAAATTGAACTAATTTCTCTTTTCTTGTTGATAACTTTTGAAAGGTTTTATCAGTGGTAGCCCAGTCCTTAACCTTATCCAAGAAGAAAGAAATGTGTTCTTGAAAATTAAGGATAAAGGATTGTAGGCCAATAGTGACTTCAGCCTTGGACGTGGCTTGAAAAATTTGTAATGAGGAATGAAGAGCATTGTGTTGATCGTCTTCTGAAATATCCACCTCCACATCATTCTGTAAAATAGTGTTGAGGGTTTGGATGGTTTGTTTTATGTTCTCCAACCTATTAGCGTTAGTTTCTAAAGTAAGAGTAGGGTCATCTGTTCTTGTTCCAATGGAGATAAAAGTAGAAAAAGTCTCACCTTCTTTTGATACCAACAACTCCAATGCTGTTATTGCCTTATTTGCCTCTTTGAATGGGAAGAGTGTGTCGACATTTGGTACTTAGGTTTCCTAATGAGGCAATTTAATGACCAACATTAGCTCTCATGCTAGTTGTGATGGAAAAGTAGAATGACTAGTAATTATTTCATGGCCTGTAGAGAAACATTGAGGGTTTGAAAGTTGTCGACCTTTATCTTTGGTTGTAGGTTGCACTATAGTTAGCTTTGGGTAAGATACAACACTGGTCGTATTTTGGTCATGTATAGCATGTTAGCATCAAAGATAAACAAAAGAAAGAACAAAGGGAAAGAAAACAAAATTAGTCGATATATACCTTTAATTGAGCCCTGTCTTAAGCAGATGAAGGAATCATTTGTGAAATAGGTCAAAGGGGAGTTCAAATGTGGTTTGTCCAAAAGCCACACTACTAACTCATTTCAGTTTAATAATTCTTTTCTTTTTTAGTGGCTAACCCATTTGTTTGGTCACCATCTCCCTCTTAGCCACTTGGCTGCTGACTGAGCTAGACGTAGTCTTCCTCTGATATTTTCTTTTCTTCTTTGATGTTGGTGGTTCATCATCTAGAAACATAGTGTTAGTTTCATCATGTTTCTTTTTGTATTTCATCAATTATGGCTTTTGTCACATTATCGCCTTAGGTATGTTAGGTATCTTGATTGGTACAATAACCTTTGTAAATAGACAGATCAAAAGTTAGTATGTAAAATTTGAGGAAAGCATAAGAATCAAATAAGTTGCCTAAAGAATTCACCACACAAGCCACCAGTAACTAACTGATATTGACAGGATATAGGTAATGATAGGCAATAGTAACACCAAAGTAAGAAAATGGTATGACTAGTTTGGCCAAACTGAATGGGGCGTTAGGTAAAGGAATGGGTTTTGGTTTAAATGGAGGAATGACCATTTCTTATTAAAGAATTTTGGCTATAAAATTTCTACCAAGAATGATGGTGAAGTTCGAAATAGGATTCTTTTTTCTTATTAAGGGTTTCATTAGCTTTTATAATCATATACTTTGGGTGCTTGTGGTCATACTCGACTTTATAATATTTTTCAAAGGCCAATATTTCAACAATATACATACCTCTAGTCTTAGTCATAGCTATTGTAGTTTGCATATTTACACAATGAGAAAGTTTGTTAGAGACCAAGGCATCAAAATATAAGTGAGTATTAGACAGCCACCCACTTTGAGAATAGCACTATATACGCAAGACATGGAGAAAAGTTGTGTAGCTCAAATTGTGCTGGCATGGTTGTATTAGCATCCTTAACAAGAGAACACTTAAGCGACTTCATAGTTCATCTATGACATTGTTTGTCTAAGAGTATGTTTAGCCACCTTTATACTAAGCCATGTTGACAAGCTAAAGTGTTTGGCAAAAAAAGTTTAATTGTAGAAGTCAACTCCTAAGGAAGACCAAAAAATAAGTGTTAAGGATATAAGAATTTAGACCAAATTTCAACATCATAAGGATTAGATGGGTCAAGATCAAAGGTAAACCAAACTGGGCCATAAGATCATGGAAAAAACATTGATAGAAGAATAAAAAATATTAAAAAATAGGTCAAATAATTCCTTTGGTGATTTCAAATCTATTGCATCAATTAAAGAGGTATGAAAATGCCCAAGATTGTATAATAAATTTTTATATTTTGAGTCAAAATCTTTTAAAAAATAAAAATCGTCTTACAAAGTCGTAGTGAACCATAATTGAAAAATCACAAAAGGACCACCTAAGTTGGAAATAGAATCGTGATCCCTAAGGTGGTATACGGTCAGGTTGATATTTTAAAAAGATGAGCTAACATAAAAGGCCTTAAGGCTAACTACCAACCCTCATGAAGTAAATCCACTAGAGGCAAAAGAAAAAAAAAAGCAATTTGCAATGATGGTACATAAAATGAATGTTTGCAGAGCCAATAAAGTTAAAAAAAATGATATGTTCACTGTCAAAAACTGGGAAGTTAGGAGACCCTTGGAATGTCGATAAGAATGTCAAATAAATGAAATTTTTGGTGGAAACAGGCACAAGTTGTCAAAAAAATTTAGTCAAAGGAGAAAGTGAAGCCAAAAGTAATTTTACCAAACAGCCTTTGACCAGTGATAGCCATAACATTAAAGGAAGAAAGACCTATCATGCTGTAAGGAACCTGGAACCTATTGGTGGTAGGTGACCAGAAACATAGAGCAACCCTTATTACTAGAGGGATACATTTCAAAGAAAACCTAGATAACTGGATTGCATCAAAGATATCTAATTTTTTTTAGAGAACTTCTTTATTTGATTGGACTCAATCTAACCAATTTAAATATGCTAAGGAAGGACTTGGAAAATTTCTAAAAACCTTAACATTCTTAGAAACCCATGGGGTAATGAGAATGGACTTAGATAATAACAAGGGCTTTTGAAGAAACAAGAAATCCATGTTTGGTTTTCAATTAGAAAGGGGACCTAGGTAAAAAATTGGTAGTTCATTCTCGCCACCATAAAACTCAGTAGAGGGGATCAATATCTTAAATTGGAGATTATAGAATGTTTCTAAATGGGGATCTGAAACTTTAATGGCTCCAAATGCTTAAGAAGAAAAGCTTGAAGTAGTGGCTATGTTCTAATGAGAAGTGAGGACCTAAGGAAGAAATGCGAGCACACACAAATGAGCACGAAAGAAAGTTGGAATAATCTAAGCAAGCAAAAGCAAAGTGAGCTCTAGAGGTTGAACATGTTCTTTAAAAGGAAAGGTAAAGGACAATTCCTTTTTGAGGTCTTAGAAAGGCATGAATAAATAGTTTTGATTGCCCAGAAGTGTAGCTGTCATCATTGGTTATTAAAGATCATACAAAATTGTAAAAAAGCGATTCCATATGTCATGAAACAACTCAAGGGTCACAAGTTGATTAGACAATTGGGCATTGGCGTCACAAGGTAATTGAACATTTAAGTCAGCACTATGAGGACATAGTTTAGCTCGATATCCAAGTTGCAACTTAAAATTGTTAGATGCATTAAAATTTTAACTTGAAGTCAATTAATTGAACTAAACTAGGGGGCCTTTGTTAGCCACTTTTTGCAAAAATTGTCCAAGCAAGTCAACCAAGCATTTGGAGTTAAGACAAAGGCTAATGCAAAAAAAAAAAAAAAAATCAACAAATGAGTAATTAGCATATGAGATTGAAGTGAACACATATGGTAGACACATGAAAGGCAGTTAACTAATAGTTATCTCATTTCTTCTTGTTTGTTTTATTTTTAGTTTTCTTTTCTTTTATTTTTATTCTTTTAAAGCGCGTGTCTATTTTATAGGAACCAATTTTTACGACTTGTTATTAAAAGAAAATACCTATTGTTCTTATAAATAGGGAATTAGTATATTGAAGAGAAAGCATAACTTTTTTGTAGTTTAGACACAAAAACCTACTCAAACATGCTCTGTGTTCTATAGTGTTTTATTACGTAGTTCAACACTTTACTAACCTTTATAGCTTTTAGGAACTTTTCCCATTCCCATGCTTGTAGTTCATGTGCTATTTTACATTTTTTTAATGTAAGTCACAAACATTTGGAGTAAAGATACTTCTTTTTTATTATTTGCAACCATAGTACTGCACATTGATCTTTTGAAAGATCATAATTTTACCCTTTTTTTTGTGGAGAACCCATCTTAAAGTTGAAATTTTCTAGTCAGCAAAATTTAACTCAAAACAAGCATACAAATATTTCTCATGGGCCATGGGACAAGGGCAAGAAGGGATTGATCTGTCTCCACTCTATCCCATTACCATTCTTAGCCAAAACGACTTTAAATTTATTAATCAATCTATTAATTTTGGGTTTATTGTTATTCCTGTGGCAAAAAAAAAATATAAAAAATAGAACAATAATAAAAATCTACCAACAAGATGTAAGAGTAGAAAAACAATTATCTATAAAAATTTTCCTTTTAAAATCATTGATAATACATTGTTGAAATTTTTTATGGACTGACATAATTCTATAATATCTCAAATTAATTGGATGTCACTTTTAAAGTCTGTTATTATTAAGTCCAATTTATTTGTGATCATTTCAATGGGCTTAGTAGATATTGGGCCCTGTGAAATATTGGGCCCTGTGATTGGGCTTGCCATGATGGGTAAGCTTGCCCCATCTTCTATATTTTACAAGGGAGGCCCCTATTCCTAGCCACCTTAAGAAGTTCAGTTTTCCCCATCTAACCTGAACATAGTATTCTGGGTGGAATAGGGATAGTTTCTTCCCTTTCTTCTCTGCAGGGTGTAGATCTAGAATGGTTTCAGCAGCTAATGTCATTTCAGGTAATTTTAGATTTCTCTAATTCTCAATTTTATATTTTGTTATATCCTTTTACATGTCATATATTTAGGATTAGATTGTTTTCTATTGAATTTTTTCCTGCAATTGGTATCAGAGCCAATCTAATCCTACTATGGCTATAAATTGAAATTGTCAAATTAGGTAAAAAAAACCCAATTGTTTTTTCTGAAATATATATTATAATTGAACAATTTTTCATGAAATTGGGTTAGGTTTTACCTAGATTTTGATCATACCCATCTAGATTATGGTT